>JAPYYV010000274.1:0-36723 GCA_030522625.1 Copidosoma aretas
AGAGAAATATATATATATATTTTTTACGAAAAGAAAATTTTTATGCAAAATAAGGTAGAAATTTGCTACATTTTTTTCCTTTTTATAAAAAGTGTTGACCCACTATGCCCCCCTCACTGCCCCTCGCCCCCCTACATCTGTTCATTCCCCCCCCCCCCACTAAATGAATGTGCTGTTTTCTCCGTTATTAATTTCAGTTTTGACCGCCCACAGCCCCTTACGCCTTCCCCTACATTTTCCACAGGCCCGCCCATGCCCCTCCACGGTCCCCTTACAGCCTTCTCAGGCCCCTCTTCGCCCCCCATTTTTAATACATTATTTCTTATGTAACTAACAATGTAAATTTTTCACTTGTTTCCTATTTCATAGTTTCCCCTAAGATGGCCGAAATCACTCGTAAGAAGTCAATAACCCATTGATTCCCCAAAGCCTTCCCGTAATAAAGTACGTGAAAAAAATGATGGATTTATAAAATACATAAACAATACAAACATGGCTTCCAAAATGTGTACAATATTATTGCAAGTCATTTAGCGTTACCCAGAATGCACCACTTGGAGGTAGACTTGCTAAGCATTCCATGTGCATGTGTTTGCGTACGAAAATTTTTTTTATTAGTAGAAAATATTTTGAGAGTAGGGTATTATCATTGTTTTAAATTAAATTATAACAAATTTGTAACAATATTATTCAAAATCGTCAAAAACTTTATTCCAAACGATATTTTCTATTTTAGAAGAATTTTCTAACTCGTTTTCAATAAAAATTTTATCTGAATTTTTACATCTAGATAATGCAACATATAATTGACCGTGTAAAAATATTGGCTTTTTTAAGTATAAACCTAATTTATCAGAACTTTGGCCTCGTGGCTGATTTATAGTCATAGAAAAAGCTAATTTAAGGAAAATTGTTCTCTGTACAAAAAAAATGTAATCAAGAGGAAATACCTGTATTTGAAGTTATTTTAGGAAAAATACTCTTTCTTGAATCTTCTCGCCAGTTATAATTTCAGCCTCAATATTGTGTTTAAATAATTGAGGTATTCTAAGTCTTGTTTCCTTACACAATCCTTCTGATATACATAAATGTCAAATCAGCATGAATGTATCATTTTTTTTCAAATTCAATTCATGAGGTGGAAGACCTCTTCTGATAGAGTTTAAATATTCTGTTGGAAAATTAATGCATATGTTATCGTCACTTTTGTCAACCACTTTATAAGTTGCGTTGTCTATACTGTAATAACTTACAGTTTCTCCAGCCATTTTATTTCAAATCTTATTATTTAAATAATATGTGAATTCATTATGAGATGTAAAAATAACTTTATTTATTGAAGAACTATTAAAAGTATCAAAATTTTTTTAATAAACATCATTTGTTCTCCATTTTCCTGAAAAAAAATTCAATTTTTCCTTCTCCTTCTTCCGTGTTGGTGTGTTGAGTACGCGCTGCGTACGATGGTGGTGGCACCTACAAGCTTCCATAATTGTAACGTTGACGGTAAAATATTTAAATAGTTATATAGAAGCATTAGAAGAGGGAGCATAAGGTACGTTCTTCATGCAAGAAGTATAACAAGTGCGGTGAAGCGGGACGAGGGTTATATTTACGAAAACACCGAACAACAAGGGCCCGTCGGCCCAATTATCGATTAAGAGAAAATTTATAGTAATGTTGAGTTTTTTTCCATCCAATAGTTAGGAAGAGTATCATTTGAAGAAATCAATTCTAGATCTCGAATAAAACAATAAGATCCTTACACTGTTACACGTACATAGTACTTAAATGTGTTTACTTCCTAACCTGAACCGGCTGAACCATTGCCCAGGAAACACAGAATTAACATCGGTGTGCATATCAGAAATCAATGGAATGATAAGAGATATCACCTTACACTGCCGAAATGACATGATAGAGATGTCATTTTGTTAACAGATGATCATGTCTTATAGATATCAGTTATCATTATTGATGATATCTACTGATAATCACTATAAAACATCATTTTGATGAGGTTGTCTGATATCCCTTAGACATCTTTACGATCAGCATGCTGTATTTCTATCCACAAGACATTGAGGTGACACTGACACTGCGGGTTCTGCGGACATCATGAGTAGTTGTCTGAAAGATATGGTATAGACATGCACAAATGATGTGCTGCAAAAAACATTGTATGGTTGAATTTCTAATGATATCAGTAAGACGTCTTTCAATGATTAGTGCAAGAAATCACTTTTATAGATATTATTTTTGGTGTTATCAAAATCTTATCAAAATCGAAAGACTGCTCAGTTATCCTTTTAAAATGATAAAATGTCAACATTAAGATAACTGCTATTGTAAGTAAAAAAGATATCTAAATATATAATTGGTAAGACATTATTTTGATGACTTTTCAAATTGATAACAGCAAGATTATTCAATAACGAATTATTTTATTTCAGATATCCAGCATCTTAAAATATGATTGACAAAATAACTTTGATTGTTATACGACTGATTTTTCTAAAAATGTTTTCTGCAATAACTGAATAGTTGAAACAATTAACGTTCCACATTGACTACATTATGGAAACGAATATTGAACAAATATGTTATAAATATTTATGTCTTTGATATCAGTATTCAGACATTAATACGTCATCATTGTTTACATGTCTGTCCATGTCCATTGATACCAAATGCTTGATAACATTTTTCAGACAACTCTATGATACCTCACAGATAAGACAAGAAATAATATCTATTGAAAATATATCATAAGACATCAGTAATTATCTCTGTGTTTTCTGGATGTACAAACACTTGCACTTGATGCATTGTTAGGCTGGTCAACAGAGATATAAGAAAAATTTGAACCTAACAACCATTTCGCACTTACGTTCATAGTTATTTTACATAATGAACAAATCGAACGAACCAAACTAATAAAGGCTGTATCTTGACGAGCGAAACGAACAAATCAAACGAACCGAACAAACGAACGCTGATTAGACGTTATGTAAACGAAAGTGAGTGAACAGTTGAAAAATTATTGCAGTCCGTGAGCGGTTATCTTAATTGTGGAGTGTGGGCGCGCGGAGCGCGCAGGGGCCAAAGCTCTACTAGTATATATATATACACATATATATATCATACCCATACGACTACTTAAGAAGGGTGTACTAGAAATAACAAAAGAAACCTTATGATACCGTCGAAAATCATTCTATTAATTGTTGTGAAAGTATCATTACACATTTTATAAAAATGTTTTTAATTAAACATTCAACAGTCTTAATTCTCAGTAAAAAAATGTTGATCCGATTGTAAGTTTTGAGCCGTTGCGTTTTCAAAATTTTATATTTCTAGTGATTGGAAGTAATTAAAACAGAGTAAAATATCAAATCTGGAACTTTAGCTTGGATTGCTGACAGTAAATAAAATTGAAGTTTAAGAAACTAAAACAAACGGAGATGTGTTAGATTAATTAAATCCTGCAAATATGTAAATATTATCTTTTTAGTCGTGTAATTTTTTTACTTTTGGAATCCAGCAATATTAATATTAAAATATACATTTTTCGGAAGAGTGAATAATGCAAATGCTAATATTGAAGTTTTAAAAGTTTTTCAATTGTTTCAAGCAATATAAATAGAATTCTTTTACTTTACTCTTAACTTTAAATGCCTATTGATTATACGTGGTACAGTAATGAATGCCTTCAAAAAAATGTCTTAAGCATAAAGATTTTTGACACCATGAGCATTTTATGATACCTACACCTACATTAAGATACTTAACTGTGAGGTTGAGATTCTTAAAAACAACAATTTACTGCATTATCAAAAGAATTTTTTTCTTTCACGCATCTACTTTTATATCAAGAAAATTTTAACAAAGGGACATATCTTAGAGAACATCATTAGTTTCAAATTAAACTATAATTTTATGATATTATTCCGAAAATATAGATTTATATCCATATTGAATAAAATTACACTATCAGAAAATGGCGAACAAAATTTTTCCATATTCTGAATCCAAATTTATGTATAGGTTGTATTTTTCCTGTCGTGCCGTTTGAAAGTTTAAGAAGTTTTAGAATTGTATTGTTAGGTATAACATTTTCTACAACTTCTGTACAATGTCCACTTAGAGAATCTAACAAAAAGATACTGTTATCTCTAATATCAGGAAAAAATACTTCTGTTAAACATTTTTTTAAATGATGTGTTGGGAAAAAATTCAGTCATTATATTTTTTAGTACAATAAAAAAAAAAATTTTATAACTAACCTGTCATTTTACCAGATTTTGATACCATTAAATGAAGGTTATTAGGAATAAATAAACTTTGTGTAATGATAAGTCTAAAATCGTCTTTAGCTTCTTTTAAGACTATAAAGAGTGGAGACAGTAATTTTTCAGCTGCGCTAATCGTAGGTAGTGTTGTGTACCTATGCGTCGTTAAGGAAATACTTTCAATAACGCATTCAACTGTTTTTCGCCCTCCTTTCGTTAATGTATGGCAAGAATGAAATTCCTGTTGAAAACCACTTTAATCGGCATTGTAAGTTTTTTCAAGGCCATACTTTCTTATTAATGTTTCTAATTCTTACACAAAGAGATTACCTTGCTCGTTTTGGTTACTTTTTCCGCTATTGTTTTTTTAGTAACAAACTAATTTCTTTTTCTACTGAAAATTTTATGAGCCTTTTAAAGTTCAAAGTCTGTTTGGCTTCTGATGCCCACTTCTGTAAATCTACGTCCTGAACAGCATGTCCAGCATCCATAGCATCCCTTAAATTTTCAAGAACATTTTGAGGAACTTAAAATATTCTCTCTTTGTAAGTCCCACCTATATTCATTTGACTGGCCCATCAGCGCAACTGCCTCTCTGAATAAATCAGTTTATAGTTCTTTTTTATAGTTTCAATTTTTTAATTTTTTTTTTTTCCAGATCTTCGATAATCAACTGTTTTCTTTTGTACTAATACTAATTTAGTGCTAATACTTAAACAAATCGTACTAATACTAACATTAACACTAACTTCGTGGTCATCTGATGTTAAAAAATTTTAATTTCTTTCCTTCTCAGCCCATATATTATCTTTTACTGCATGTACTTCATAGTTCTTACAGTTTTCTTCAAAATCTAGAGTTTTTTTCCTTGATTGCTTCAACTGCATGGACTTCATTCGTGCTAGTATGTAATATTTCTTCAAATTTTTCTGCTAAATCTATTTCTGCTTTATTTACAAGGATATCTGGTAGGTGTATTCTTTGAAATGTAGCTAAGAGTAATCTTAGGACATTTATAGTGTTCACTTTCATTTTTTGTACTTAAAGATTTTTTTTTCTGCATTATAATTGAATTTTCCAATAAAGTCCCTACCATTCATAAACAGCAGTACACTTTCACTAGGGATTTTTACTTAAAAAATGAAAATCTATAACTTGTAGTAATGCTCTATACAACAATTCATTAGTTCAAGTAATTGTAACAAAATGTATACATGTATATAGAGGTAAATAAAAGCTTTTAGTTCAGATAAAAAACTCGCTCCGTACAATTTTATGGAAAGTATTAAAAGAATACATGATGACTGAAACTTTATATTTTTTTTATAAAAATTATTGTTCTTAACATATTTTTCGACAATTTATAAGCAAACACAAGGTTTTACACTAATAAATTAAATTTTAATCGTTATTAAAAAAAAAAGTTAGATAATGAAATTAATTTTATTTGATAATATATAAAATGAATAAAAAATGTATAATTTAATGATTTAAATAATATAAGTCACCAGAAAATTACCTGAACACAAAATATTAAAAAATAGTTACAATAACTGGCACCACATAAACATTAATAGGATGAAGAAGAAAAACTATGTGCATTATTGATTTTTTTACAGAGATTATTATAAGTCTAAAGAACACGTGTACTGGCAAAGAAATTTAAGCGAAAAAAAATTTAAAAGAAGGGAAATTCAAGTATCATAACCTTTAAAGTAGCACGCGATGGAGGTTATTTGACAAACTATTTTTAGTTGCCTATATATCGGCACTACCCGCTCTATCCTCCTTAAACAGCTTTTTATTAAAAACAAAAAATTCCAGATTTTTTCAGAACTTTTCATATGGAATCTGAACTTTTAACATTTCATGGTATGTGTTTTGCATTGAATGATATACATTAGTTGTAAAATGTTCGGAAATTACATCAGTTACTTGGTAATGCATGATTTTTTTCTTGACAGAGCCCTTATGGTTGGGGTAGGTGAAAGGATCACTATAAGAAATCATTAAGCTACAGGGTTTTTTTATTACATGTGTGTACATGTTTAGATATATGTATTACCTATCTTCATAAACTGAATTCTCGAAACAATAAGCAAGATTAGGTACTGCTCTAGTTCTACCAACTGTTTTGAACTGAATTTCAAAAATAATGTCAACTTTTATTATGAAACACCATTTGGCCCTGTTACAGTTTGGAGAGCTAGTTGCTCGGTCTAAATAAATCCCATCTCACGCTCTGCCACTTCTTATCGGAGCTGACGGGCTTTGCGTCAAACCTTCTACATTGATATCTGAAAGGGCTGGGACATTGGAGAGAGAAATATAGTGGCGGTGCATAAGCGACTTTCTTTTAATTAATTGACTAAACTATTTACACATCGATGTCACGACCTGCAATACAGCTCATTTGAAAATTGCTTATATTTCCAAGTACCATTGTTGTTTTTACTATAAAGTCTTTTTCTATTCTTTCTTTCTTAGTAGGAAGAGCGAAGAAGCCATTATTTTCCTTTGTCTTCCCTTGTAATTGGGAAACTACAAAATGCCTAATGCTACTTGTAAATAAACATAATATAAAAATCGCAGCATACCAAACAAGCATTCAGTTTTTTTATATACGTCTATGAGAAAATTATTTGTATCAATAAGGAGAAATTACAGTTACAACTTCAATTGTAATGATAGTAAGAAAAATAGTTATGAAGGTCATGTAAAACCTAGTTGCTAAATAAGGAGACTAGTACAGCAGACATTAATATCGAAATCTTTATGTTAATATAGCTGAGCGAGCAGCACATCGGCTGGTAAGTACGCATTTAGGTTTCAGCCATGGTTGCCTCTACCTTTTGGTGAGACCGTCCACAATATAGTTTGGCACTTATTTATTTATTCATTTAATATCCCTGTAACCTGGTCGCCATCTACAGGAGAATTGACGCACTGACTCTCTACGTAACAACTGATTGAAGTAACAATAATAATAATAATAATAGTAGTAGTACCATAAAACCAACACAAAAATATTGGTCTTGAACAATGATAGTAATCAAAGTTATAAGAATAATCATATTGATACTAATTATAATGCCAATCACACCAGTACTATTACTAGTAGAATGATAGTGTTAGCAAATCCAAAAGACTAATTTATTGCAAGTAATTAAAAGAACCACGATGGTGAGACCTGTAATATAGGGAAGTTTATAGTAACATCATGAGAATTTTTTAAGTAATAATATAATTAGTTCTCAGTATAATGAAATAGAAAATACACACTTAGGTCAACTACCACCAAGTTATATGTAAAATAAATATTTTTATTGGTACAACTAGTTGTAATCGAAAATAAGAATAATTGGCTTCTTGTTGACAGTGTCGGTATGGTAAATAGGTTCATGGAATCATTAAATAATTTATTATTTAATAGCATCGGGTGATTCTGAAGTTAAGCTGTCAATAATAAGGTCAACAAACATGTATTTCTGTTAAATAATTATTAATTACACTAAAATACAGTTTTTCAAGCCTTATCATAGATTGCATTCAAATTTTCACGTATCTCTTGGTTTTAACAAGAATTATAAGTTTCCTCACAAAATTTTTTTTTTTTTATTTATGTTGATATTTATTTTTGTTATTGCTTGAGCTAAATTATTTTTCTGTTGAATAATATGTAAAAACATAGTGTATTACATTTAAAATTATTGATGCCGAAAAATAAAATGTTTTATAAATATTCACACTATAAATAATGCTTTAGTTAAATAAATATAAATTCGACACTTATAAATTTTTGTATATTTTTAGTTAAACTAAAATAAAATCACTGCATAAAATAATAAACGTAATGTTGCAAAAAAATTACAATATTGACCATAGTAGAGATTTATTTAATTTAAAATAATGTGGCTAAATTTATAGCATTTCATCTATGCAAACATAAAATATAGTGTCATAACTATTACTAATATACCAAATAACAAACCTCTCCTTTGCAATAAAGTTTGATATGCTTAAAAAAAACTATCTACTTTACAAAACTTAATAAAAAAATTAATCTTGGAATATCAACTTGTCCACTTTCACTATATAATATTTCTAATGTTGTTTACTTGTATAGTAATACTATCAATATAGAGCCTATTAAATGAGAAAATGAGTCCTTCATGTTATTTGATTTAAGTAGTATGTAGATGTGTCAATACCGCTTGTTGCTCATCATCTTATCATGTTAGACTACTATACTTTAAGTTATAGAATAGCGGACGATCTTATCTATAGTAAAAAGGAAATGCGACATTACCAACAATCAATCCTGCTACCCATGAAAAACGGTATATTTATTCATTAAATTACTCATTACTACTTTCAGAGGTGCCCAGTCAAATTTATCACAGCAGAAGAATGTTATTCAGGTTTTCAAAGTACGTTTTATCAGTTTACATTAAAATCAAGGTTGAATATACGAAAAACATGATATCCCATAAGACTGCGTAATAATCTCACAACTATAAACATTCATAACTTTTTTTGGTGCATCAAAATGTCTGAAAAAATTTAACCTGTACGTTCTCCAACAAATATTGGCCTATGGTTCATCAAAATCTTGTAAGTGAATCGGTATACGACAGTACTAGCTTGAGGATGTCAGGGCTATACAGCGGGGGTAGGCAGAGATACAAAATATAAAATCTACAGCATAGTCAATCCGGTCTCCTTTTTAAGAGATTGTGTAATCAATTTTCGAAGATAAATATTTTATTAAGTTTTCATTAAAGTACAAGACCTTATGAAGCGCTGCACCGAGTTTCAGATCATAATTTAGAGTAGAACGGCTTCCAGAAGTGATTTACAATTATTAACCTGTCATCGTACCACTTGAAAAATAAGCCGAGATCAAACGGTACTTATTTTTATTTTTTGATAGAGAACACTCTAAATAAATGATTGCTTAAGTAAATAAATCATTTGGAGTGATCTACTCCCTAAAAATAAATTCTTTCGAAAACCCAAAAACACGTTAAGTTTATTTTCTATTTTTGTCAGTAACACCACATTTTACAAGTTTTTTTCAAATTTTTTTGGATTTTTAATAACAAAAAAAACTGAAAAGACCATAAAATTTCATTATTAAAAAAAACGGGCTACAACTCTGCATGCTCAACTTCAAAGAATCCTACGTACTTTAAAAGTGTATCCTAATTTTCTGTGAGCCAACTAGAATTTTGAAACGTAAAATATCTTCTGTACACTGTTTTTGTAAGTAATTTCAAGGGTAGCTCCCAACTTTGCAATATGTTCCTATGATAAAGAAATGATTTGTGCGCTTTGTTCGTAAACTTTCAAATATTATAAAATATAATGTCATCTACGGCAAAATTTGAGAAATAATAAAACTTGTAATTTTTTGACTATTATTAATCAATTTTTTTCATTTAGCCCCACCTCATAGAAACTTTATGATCGATTATGATCATTTCATAAAATATCTGATTTTTTTCACCGCAAACAAGTATAAGAACTTATTTTGGCAGGAAAAATTTTGAATAAATGTTTGAGTTATTAATAATTTTATTTAAGTGGTTTACCTCCAAAAATCTGTAATTTAGGAAAATAAAAAAACAATTTAACTTTCATTTGCAGTTTAATTTGTAACAACACATTTTACAATGTTCTTCACTGTTTTTCGCGTTTTTATAACAACAAAATCTGAAAAACAGCAAATTTTATCCCTTAAGAAATATGGGTCGCAACCCTGTCAGATTAAATTACTTCAGAAACTTGAATTTTGAACTGAACTTTGAATAAAATAAATTTCGTAATTTGTATCATTTAGAAATGTTATTCGGAACTTAAGATATCTTCTGAAAACTAGTTTTCAAAGTAATTTTGAGGGTGGTCTCTACTCCCTACATGTGTATCTCAGCCGATAAAAAAATTACGTTCTGCTTGTGTATTTATTATTATTTTAGAGAGTTTACAAGACATTCTCACAGAGAAAAAGTAAAAAAAATCTTTCTTTACGAAATTTATTGTTAGGGGTGGTTCATGCCCCTAAGATCAATTATTTTGGAAAATTTAAAACATGTCAACTTTTTTATTTAATCAACTATAAAACTACACATTTTCCAATTTTTTTCCAATTATTTTCTGATTTTTAATAACAATTGTTACATTTAAAAATAACCAATTTCTTCCCTTAAAAAATAAGGGTTGCAACCCTGTCAGGTCAAATTGCTTTAAAAGCTTGCATATTCTTGTAACATAAATTTTTCAATTTGTATTCAAAAAAATTTTGTAGAACGTAAGAAATTATCAAAAAACTGTTTTTTGGGGGTTACTTTAAGGGTGGCCTTCCGCCTCTAAAAGTGTTTTTCGGCCGTTACAAAAGAAGTGTCTCTTATTTTTCGATATGTACAACATATTGCAATTCCAAATAAATCGGAGGAGGGCACCATGATTGATTCCCTTGTTAGACATGCGCCCTAACCAAGACAATGATCTTACCAAAGCAGCCAGGCGTAGTCCCCGTTGTTTTGGCCAGCGGGAGCCATCTAATTTAGCTACTATCACCTGCGGGTATCGGTTGCGTCTGCCGCAGTATCCGAAGATCGTAAGCTTGCGGAAGGCCTCCGTTTTCGCCACCTTGGATGTCGCGCTCCTAGACTGACTGCCTTAGCCTAGGGATTAATATTATTATTATCATGATAATATAAATTATCATTATAATTTGACATTGTATGACCAAAACAGTTTGATATTGTCTTATTACGTTGATAAGTTGAATAGTAACAAGAAAAATAGGGGTAACAAAGCTCATTACAATCATTTATAATTTTCGCTGCTCATATAATAGCAGTCAAAGCAGTAGCAGCTTTAATCGAAGCTCATTTCCATCGCATTCAATTGTTGGCCAGTATCGAGTTTACTTTAACGTAAAGTTTGACTTTTTTTTGAGGGTCAAGCTGGTTCTTGGGTCATTGTAGGTGTATAGTCGAGTTAGCTGTCAGTTCATTAAGTGCATAGTCGAGTTAGCTCCTGGGTGGTTAGAATGTATGGACGAGATGAATAAAAAGTGAACAACATTGGATAGAATCCTCTCTTCACTTTTTCTGGTGACGGCCCTGTTGACTAGTAGATTCTGTTTTACTTTATTTTTTATTTTACTGCTGCTATTGTTTTAGATGTAGCTTCTTCGAGGTCTGAATAGAAGAGTGACATTTAAAAAAATGTCGTTGTATACATCAAGTTAATGAAAATAACTATTCGCAGTGTTTGTATTTTTTAATTTCAAAATTTTAAACAGCAACCCTTTTTTCCTAGCGATGATATAAATTCAAATACAAATTCAATAAATTATTTTCTATGAAAATCAGTAAAGGGAATCTTAAGATATTTAAAAAAAATTATATACATCTACATCTATTTTTTTTTTAATCTAAATATATTTTACTAATGTAAGTCTGATGATTTTATAGATTTTGTAGCATAAAATATTTCGAAACAACGATTAAGAGCTAAACAATAAACTTTGCAGATGAAATCAATTTTTAAAAATTAATAAAATTTTACACAACAAAAAAAATTAGTAATATCGAAATTTTTTTATCTGAAGTGATTTAAAATAAAATAACAAACAAATAAACAAAATTTAATGAAAATAAGTTAAGCGAAATCTGACATATGCCTGATTATATACATAAGCACTTGTACACCCGCAAACACCTACATCTACTTTGTTTTAATGTAATTACATTTCTTTGAAAAAAATTTGATGATCCTCAAGATTTTTTTACATATAATATCTCAAAACAACTATAAACCTAAAACTTAACTCTTCGAATGAAATCGACTTGAAAAAATCGATGAAATCAATATAATAAAAAAAAACTAATGAAATCAAGATTTTTGTTTTCAGGGGTAACAGGAATTTTCATACAGAAAAGCCATGTTGTATAAAAATCGTTGAAAGTAATCCAGAGATATGACAAATTACACACACACGCACACACACACACACACACACACACACACACACACACAGAGAGAAAGAGAGAGAGAGAGAGAGAGTGAGTGAAAGAGCAATTTTTTCCAGAGTTATGTACTTTAATTGTAAATTTTAAGAAACATTCATGATGTATTATCTCGATATGCGATTTCTTAAAAAGTACTGTTTTTTACCATGAGCGCAAAGTGCGGTAGGGCCTTTGCGCCCTAGGGCGGAAATTTTGGCCCTTGTAACGCTTTGCGCCCACAGACGGGTAAGTACTATCCAGCCCTAGGGTGCAAAGAGTTTTGCGGGCCCAAAGCACTTTGTGCCTTTAGTAACAAAAACGTTGTTCGCACCTTAAGAACACACATACAAAAACCACAGCCTCTGGGCACATATTCTGTACGTTGCGCCCATGGTACGAAGTCTACTAATTTTTGGAACAAAGTTCCTTATCTCGCGTTACAGGCTTTGGGCAGATTAGAGCTAGACCGAATAAAGTGTAAAAAGATTTTTTCCTGACACTATAAGGATCTTCTCAGAGTCAATGCAAATGAGAGACAAATGAACCGCTTTTACCTCTGCAACTGCTGTCTACACTGGCATAGCACGGAGCGAATACTGTACGATATAGTATATAAATATATATGTGTTTATACTGACACGGTGGCGCAGCGGTAGAGTTGCAGTTTCGTCGATCACCGAAGTCAAGCAGTGTAGGGGCAGGGTGAGACTTGGTTTGGTTCAAGTCTCGTCGTTTGCCTAGAAGTTCGCTTCCGCTGATTTTCTTCGGGGATCGATTAACTGTTTCTCTTACGTTACGGCCAACGTGAGCGGGATGTGTGCAGGAGTTAGTCCTGGTGTTTATACGTAGTCACCCGGTCAGGACTCAGGTAATACACCTAATTCCCTCTACCCCCTCCCGTCCCTTTCCCATCCCTCTCCCAAGTGTCGAGTGCCACAAAAGAAAGGACGTATGACACTATAATATATAAAAAAAAAAAAATATGTGTGTATGTGTAAACATGCATAGGTTGACTGCTTCTACTCCACTACTACAGTCTGCTTGTCCGTCTCCCTCCCTTTCCCATGCACACGATGATGATGTGCCTGCGCTGCAGCTGCCCTAGCTCTATATATATAGCCTCTTTTTATCCTGCTGCATGTTGGAAATCGTGACGTGGCTGTAATAAGGGCTTAGCGTTCGATTTTCATCGGTGGGTCGCCCGCTCTCATGTTTTAAGATTTTCTGTGCATAGTAATAGCTCAACGAGCAATCAACTTTGTATATATACTTATATATAAGGGAGATTCAAACCTCGACACGGTTAGTCAGAAGGCAAGTACCTTACCCACTTGGCCAGAGCGGATTAGATACTGGCTGTGTAATTTTAGTCCCTATAAATTGCAAGTGTCATGTATTCTTTTTGGTACTTAATTATTGAATTTAATCCAAATTTTACTCATACATTTATAGTACATGATAAATTTTAATTTCTAACATTGAAAAAGTTTTTTTAATTAACTACAATTCATACGGTTCAATCGTTTCTCTATTAGTTATTAACCCGATCATCCTAGATCATTCAGTGTTTAATTTATTAATTTATATTCATGCATTTTATACAGAATATGTATGCATGCATATTTTATTATAGTTTTTTTTCAATTTAACTCTATTAACTTGATATCGTATAATATAAATTATAATGACTATACAGCAAAAGTCTACCAAAAAGCGAAAGGAACTTCGTTCCGACCGGAGTTTCATAGACCCCTTACGCTGGTTTTTTTTTTTCAATTCGCTTTCATACAAAATAGAAGCTATCAAAAAATTGATGATCCGGTGATTTTTTTCTCGGAGGCTAATTTTTAAAAGTATATAACTCTGGTTCTATTTAAGCTAGAAAAACTTTTTTTTTTCCATTTCTTGGGCGGAAGTTTGTAGTTCCACGGTTAGGTTAGGCTAGAAGAAGAATTACTTCTACCCACACCCTAGCAGAACAGCGGAACTATAAACTTTCACCCAAAGAATGGAAAAAAACACTATTTCTTACATGGAGGGAGAACGAAACGCCCTCACGAACCTGACTGTGACGCCCTCTCGGCTTCGCCTGAAGGCGTCATATCACGTTCGTGCGAAATTTCATTTTCCCCTCCTTGTAAGAAAATCTACTATTTTATCATATAGCTACTATATTGAACTTCAATAAAAAAGAGTTTATTTGAAAAGAATTTACTAATTTATGTTGTTATAAACGATTCAAATATTTAAATCGATCTTATACTAATGCTCTCACTTTGCAGCAAATTTTTAGTACAACGATCGTGTTCTTTGTCAAATTTTAGATATAAAATGTTATTCTTATTAATGGAGAAATTACTATTACTAATAAAAAAAAATTAATTTATCTAGCGCTGCACGACACATCAGCATGCGGGTTCTAGTTCACGCCTCATTTCTGTGCCGAGGCTCTTGAGTCGTGTTTTATCGTAATATAAAAGCTTATTCAATATTTTGTATTAAATTATATTACTTACTTACAATGAAGACTTCATACAAATGAAAAAAAAGTCTTTAAATTGTTGGGAAACATTATTGGCACAAATAATAAATTAATTCTTCTTGTTCTAAATTATGTTACACAATATTCACATTTAGTTTTAATGTATAATATTATTTATCCGAAAATTTTAACTATAGCTCTTTTTTCATAAAATTGGAATTGCTTCGCTTTCAATTCTTAAAGAGGGATCAGAATCAGACAATGACACTTTAACGTACCTTTTATTGCTATGGCTTCCTGAAAGCGTTCTAAAAAAAGTTTTTCTTCTTTTTCATACTCATCATATGTTGAACAGCAAAACGTCTTACTCAGTAAAGCTTGTGTTAACCAAGTTAACAATTCCTTGGGTGTGTTAAAAGGATTAGTTACTCTTTGAAGACTGGCTCCAGCAGCAAACCATATTGACATTTTACCTATTTCGTCACATGGTCCTTTACCATGCAAAGTTGGAAAAAAGTGCTAGTCAGCTGCCATTTCAAAATCTTCTAATTAATGAGTAAAATTTATGCAATTTTTCATACTTTTATATTGTCTACTTGCAACACCTGAAAATATATTATTCTATTGATCTCCTCTAAAATCCACTAATTGTCTTTGAAATAAGTGAACAGCAATAGTATCATGACGTAAACATTCAGAAACGGATACAAAACTTTTAATTTTCAACTTATCCATATTATCTTTATGATAAATTTAAAATTGATGTACTGTTACTTCATCATACTTCCAGTGTATACTTTGAACATAATTAAAAATGATAAAGGCGTAACTATCGGAAAAACACAAGTAACGATACATTCATTTTTTAATACTGTAGTTTTAGTATTATTTAAAGATTTCCCGTGTCTATTCACTAAAAAAGAATGCAATGATAATTAACTAAAGCCGTTACTTTATATTTGCAAATATTTTTCTGTAGTAAATATTAAGGCTTGCAATGAAGTCCTTTCTGTTGCAATCCACTATTAAAACTGAATATTTTTGATTAAGGTATTTACATCCCAAAATTTGAAGGTTATCAAAAAAAGTATAGTCCTCAGTCATATATGATGTAGTTGTTGCTATTTTCATGTATGATACTGTCACATATAAAGGTTGCATCATTGATTTTTTTTAGATTTGTTCCTAATTTATTTAGCAAAACATTGTGTGCATAAAAAATCAGCAATCTTGCTGATAAAAACTTTTCAATTATAATCTGACTTCGATAAACAATGGCTTCATCAGGATACACAACATGTGGGTGCCAAGATAACAAGTTAAATGAACAATAATGGCGCTTATAAAAATATACGGATGACAACACAGTTCATGCGCAGATATCTTTAATTTATACATCTCTAAATATACAATATGTAAAACAAGAATCAGTACTTAGTCCCGAAGATCCTAATAGACCTGACATTACTCGTTCTCGTTTTGCATATTGTATATTTACAGATTTATTGATTCATGATGTTTGTGCATGAACTGTGTTGAAATGCGTAAATTTTTATCGGCACTATAGTTCATTTGACGTGTTATCTTAGCACTCACATGCTATGTACCCTGATGGGGACATCAGCAAGGTGGCTGAATATTGATCTAATGTAGATTTACGTTTTTTTAATTAATAGTCATGCTCTAAGAACCAAATTTTCAGTCTTAATAAATGATTATGCAATAAAGTATTTGATAAATTAGCTTTCATTTTTAAACGAAGAACTATGTATTTAGACCAATATTTTTAATCATAATATTTAATTGGAAAAATACAGCAATACATATATTATACGTACATAAATTTACTACTTAGAGAACTTATTATCTGACAACATTGATTCTTAAAATTACTTTACTCAAAATTTCTTGTTTTTCGGGCCAGTAAATAGCTTCCTGCAAAAGACATGCTGATGTGTACAAAGTTACAAAAAATAACTTGCTACATGTGTGTCGGTCAATTAAAAAAAAAAAAATACCTGAAAATTTTAATGACAGATTTATTTTCAACTTGCATAAGCATAGAATCATCTGATCTTTAATAGACAAGCGGTATTGACTGGGCTTGCACTCATAATTTGTAACACATCATATTAAATTATTCAATAAAGCTTGACTGATCCCAGAGAAACATTTCAATTTTTCATCTGATGTGAGCAAATCAACAATAATACATTTGTTTTTAACATTTTTAGCACGAATTTGCACATTTTTAATACCACTATGGACCATTTGTAAGTCTGCATGTCCCTCAACCTCTTTTATTGGATTTTAGACAGTTGTGAGGACCTACTTGACTCTGTTAATACACAGACACATAACAATATGTTGTGTCAGTACATAAGCACACGATCAGTTGAGAGCTAATGTAGGATAATAAATGACAAAAATGTTTCAACTTTAGTAAAGGATACAAATAAATATCCAAAAATACCATAAAGTCCATTTCTCTGCTATTCTAATTCAGTTTATTCACCTACATTATACTAGTTTTAGTCGTGGCCTGCAGAGGCGCTACGTGTACCCCTACCAAGCCGAATACGAGATTCTTTGCATTCCGATCCTAGCAATGTGTCGAGCTCATCGCACTCTACATGCTTTTATTATCCAGCTTATGCTTGGGTCCCCATATAATTCCTTGACCTCTATATTATGGGAAATCCTCCATTCCCCGTTGACTTCGTCCCTTTTTGCTCTAAATATTTTTCTCAGTACTTTTACCTTCGAATTTTTTGTCTTTGCTTTTTGTGATTGCCCACGTCTCGCTTCCGTACAGCAAGACCAGCATTATAATAGTTTAATAGATACATTTTTTTAAATTTTTTGAAAGAAGTCGCCATTTCAACAGTTCACTAGCCCCATAATAACAAGCGTATGCTGATCGTAATCTCTGTTTGATCTCGTCCCGGAAATCATTAGTATCATTAATATTAACTCCAAGATATTTAATCTTTATAACTCTCCCGAACAATCTCAACGTGGTTACACTCGAATCTGCTGTTAATCATGTATTTAGTTTTTTTCTTCGCTTATTTCGAGTCCTACCTCTCCCGCTGTTTCTAAAGTTTTTTCCGTGTTTCATATTATAATTTCCTTGCTGTCGCCGAGCATACTTTAATCGACCGCGTATCCTAGTATTTGAGTAGTCTCGTCTAGAGTTATCCCACTTTTATCTTTCTGAACATGTCGAATCACGCATTCTTAAACTCAATTGAACAATGACGGAGATAACGCGTCCCCTTGTTTTAAGTCCTCGTGTATTTCAAACGGTTTCGAAACTTCGTTCTTAACGCGAACCCTCCCTTTGCTGTCTTGCATGCAAACGCATATCGGAGCTATTTATTTCTTGAAAACCCCAAGAGAGACCAGGATATAGTGCATTTTTGATTTGACAATTGAGTTGTACGCTTTTTTGAAGTCTATAAACAGTTGCCCGTATTCCTTGTTGAACTCCCGTTGTTTTTCAATTATTTTCTGATCGTGAATATTTGATTAATAGTTGATCTGTTTCGTCTGAAACCACATTGATAGTCTCCTATAATATCTTTCGTGAAGGGGGTTAATCTGCACAAAATGACACTAGATAAAACTTTGTAGCAGTTTAAAAGTAAGACTTGTCCCCTTTCTTAAAAACCGAAAATATGACTGATTCGGTCGATTCCCTGGGCATTGGTTCCTATCTCCAAATTCGTTTAATTAAACCGTGTATCTTCATACTCAACCGTTTTTCTCCGCCCTTGATTAGCTCCCCAAGTATGCTGTCTATCCCCGTTGTTTTGTTGTATTTAAGTTTACGGGTCGCTTGCTCTACTTCACCAAGTATCGGTTCATTTACCTCTATTTCCGCAGTAAGAATATCTTGAGCCTCCCTATTCTCGTTATTTGCGTGTACATCAAGTAGTTCATTGAAGTAGTTTTTTGATTTCGTTGATGCTTCCCCGTCATTCGCGATCATATTACCATTTTCATCTTTAGTAAAAAAATTTCGATTCTGATACCTTTTTAGGGTTGCATTAATTCATTAGTACATTTTACGTGCATTGTTATTTTTTTTTTTTTAATTTTCTGTTGTAGTAACAATTTTATTTTTCCCCTATTCACGTTTTTTCCCCTTATCGCCCTGCTTGCTGCTGTTCTACAATTTCCATAGTTTTCTGTGAAACAGCTGTTTTTTATTTTAAAGTAGACGGCCCAGTATAACGAACATGTCCCAATGTAATGAACACTATATTCAAAATCTATTAAAAATTATATTTAGAAACTTTAAGCAAAGTTAAAGAAGCAATCAGCCCAGCTATACATCTAAATAATAAGAAAAAACATAATTTTGGCTTAATGACTGCTATGCAAATAAAAGAAAATTAAATAATCGCAACTGTTCCTCACATCCAAGTCTACACTCCCTGTTTCCATGATTATTGACGCTTACGCCGTCATTATATAATTAGTATTATTTTACGTAAATAAATGCCAATGGTATAAAGATAGGTATTGATAGAAACCTTTAAATGTAAGGATTACATTTTTTATAGTAATTAGTAAATTTTTTTTTATTTTAAATTTTATTAACTGATAGAATAAGCGTACATAAAATTTTTGCTCGTGCCAATGTAAGGAACAGCTCCGTGTCGGTGCTCCTTAGCCACGTACACGTACCCCAGTATAACAAATACTTTATAAATGCGTTTTTTTATCATAATCATGATTTATTTATCAAAATATGATTTTCAAAGTATAAAATTTATTATTTTCTAGGTATATGTACATTAAATATGACTGATTTCTCCAATTAAAATATTTTGTTCTTCGTAGGACTTACCTTAACCTAAAAAAAGTCGTTTACGTTTGAGAATGTAAGTAAAAAAAAGATCATGAATAGGTTAAATATTAAAAAAACAACGAAATAAAATCTGAAGCTTGCAAGTCACATAAAAAATAACCAAAAGAAAAAAGGAAGTTCCATGATTCATCTTTAAAATAAGTTGTATCTGCCTTGCAAGTATTGGAAAGTGGAGATTCTTTCAGAAAAGTTGCAAAAGAGTATTGCATTCCTGTTGGTACTCTTTATCGACTATAGAATTGCGATACATCGATCAAGAAGAAGAAAGGGCCTAGTACTATTTTGGCTGATGCAGAGGAGCAAGAATTAGTAAACTGGATTTAACATAGGGCAGCTATAGGTTGCCCTGCCACAGCTAACGAATTAAAAGATAGTGTACAGCAATATGTTTTAAAAATTAAAAAAAATCCCTTCATTGATAATAGGCCTGGTCGTTACTGATTTGAGGGATTCAAGAGACGTCATCCTAACATAACTTACAGGACTGCTCAATCCTTAGAGCTTCTAAGAGTAGATGTAACTGAACAAGATATAAGGGCATGGTTTATGAAAGTTAAAAACTTCTGAGAGGGTAATGATTTAATGAATCTTGATGTAAGCAGAGTTTTTATCTGTTATGAAACCAGCTTGCAGTTGAATCCCAAGCCAGCTCGAGTTTTAGCAGAGAAAGGTGCGAAAACTGTTTACCAGCGTACTGATGGAAATGAAAAGGACAATCATTCAGTGTTATTTATATGTAGCGCAGATGGTACTGCAGCTCCTCCATGTATTCTGTACAAGTATAAAATCACCGTGCCTGAAAATATTTTAAATACTTTGCCCAAAGGATGGGGAGCTGGATCGTGTAACAATGGTTTTATGCCTACAGACACCTTCTATGAATATGTCTGCAATGTCTTTCATCCATGGCTGCTTAAGAACAATATTCAGTTCCCTGTAATATTGTACATGGACGGACACATATCTCATTTAAGTATACTTTTGCTATGGTATTGTAGACAGCATCAAATAGTATTGATTATTCTTTGCCCACACTCGACTCATATAACTCAACCTCTTGATACATGTTTTTTAAACATTGGAAAGCTAAATCAAGGAGGTGAACATTGGAAAGCTACATCAAGAAGGTGGAAATTAGAGAATAACAAAAGAGGTCTTGAAAAAGAAGACTTTCCTTTAGTGTTAAAACTGACATTGGAGTCATGGGATAACGTCAAGGATGTTATTAAAAATGGATTGGAATCAAGTGGGACCCACTAAATCCTGATCGAGTTAAGTACGATGTTTTGAAAAAAATAAATCAAATCCAAGCAAAGTAAAATAAATTCACTAAATAAAAAACCTGATCATTTATGAGATTTTGAGACAATTCAAAAATATGTACCTCATAACCCTTGGAGCCATTTAAAACGCATAATAGAGCAGGCACGTAGACAGGTGACGTTCAGTATAAAGGCTTGTATTGGCTGTGGTTAAATATTCAAAAAGTACCAGGAATAAAAGTCATTGGTAAGAAACATATTATTTAAAATTAAGAAAATTTTTTTTTCAAATATAATGTATTTACATTAAAATATTTTTAAAAAACTGCATAATCCTTATTTAATTGATTTATTATATTTTTTCTCTTACTGATTTAGATATGAATCCTAAAGCACTTAGAATAATTATTATTGAACCTGTCTAAGTAGCTCACCAAGTGAATTCAAATCCAAACTTCATTGAATTGATCGATGATCATCAACTCCAACATTGTTTTCCGTATTTCAACATCAATTCTTTCCATAAACAACCTACTGAAACTGACCATCCTACTGACCACACGTTATCAATATCAAAAAATTATTCTATTGAGGTGGAAAACGTGGATGTTGATTTGGATTAATATCAGATAGTTTGTAACAAAAAATTAATTAGTGAATACAACAACTCTGTCAACCAAACCAAGAACTCTGTCAAGTAAACCAACAACTCTGTCAACCAAAATAACGACTCTGTCAACCAAACCAACACCTCTGTCAATGAAACCAACGACTCTGTAAACCAAACCAACACCTCCGTCAGCGAAACCAACGACTCTGTTGTTGACGGAGATAACTCTGTTTTAACTGTAACCAAATTCTGATTTGAAAAATTTACTAATAAGTAGTATTGACAATTGTTTCGAATTCGAAATTATGGATACGCAGACAGGTCAGAGTGCTATTATTATTGATGATCACCAGATACTGAGCGAAAAGTTAGAAGGTCTGCATTCTATGTTTAAAACTTAATTTTAAAAACAAATACATAATAGAATTAAAAATATATTTATTTATTTAGAAAATTTGGTGAATCTCAATAATAATGTGAAATCACCGAGACTAAATGACACATCACAAAAAATATTAAACAATAACCATATTATGAATAAAGACGCAAACATAAAAATTACTGACGATCATGCCAATGCTCCAGAGTCTTTCATCGACAAAAATAAATTCTGAAAAACATACTAGTTAGCTCAATAAATATAATTCTTAAAATAATGAAGGTGAAAGTACCGATGGTAAAACGGTTGTTGGTGGAATTTCCTGTAAAAATTCATATAAAATTATAAATAGGAGATTTGATAAGCATTATAATTGTTACAGATGAGTCTTTTGTTCCTGTCAAATATATTAATTTCTGAGAATGATATTTTGATGATGTACTATTTTAAATACTAAAAATTGATGATATAGAGTTGAATATAATGCGAAACATCATCGAAATGCATGTCTTAATGGCGAAACGTGAGGTCCCAATGGCGACACGTACATTTTATTTAAATGGAATCTGTGTGCTCCACCATCCGGGCATGAAGTATTTGAGGTAAAGATTCAAATTGTACGTATATTGAAACAGTGATACAAAAGAAAAATTTATCGTAGCGTATTGCATTTAAAAATAGTTGATTACTTTTATTGATTCAATAAGACACAACTTTGAAAGTCTTGTATACATTTTTTTCGTGATGGAAATATTAAGAGTTCAATAGTTATTGAGGGTAAATCGACTGTTTCACCTTTGGGACAGACGTTAAAAGTGCGTTTCGACATCGGTACTTTTACCTTACTTTGTACATCCATTCAAAATAAAACTTTTTATATTTCACAGAACTGTAGCTTACCGAAACTCCTAAAACTATTTTAAAACAGGTATTAAAATATCCAGACGAATATTTACCTGAAAAAAAACTAAAATCTTTTAGTACACGAAAAAAAAGGCTTGTAAGCAAAGTGACTGGAGATGTTTTTTTATAAGGAACAGATATGTCAGCGAGAAAAAAAATTAGCTGTTGCAGAAAATTCTAAAAGAAGAAAAGAATTACTAAATCTAATAAAGCAGTTGGCAGCTTAAGAAAAATAAATTAGTATCCAATTAAAAAAAAACAACATTTGGAAGAACAAAGAAATACAGAGGGATTGGCTTTGGTTGCTAAAAAGAAGGAGCTTGACCAAAAATTGAATTTGATACCAAGCAAAAATAAAATAAATACGATGAAAAAAGAGCCTTTATAATTTTTACTTAGATTTTTTATTATTATTGTATTAACCAAATATTTGTTCGTTGTATGGTAATATAAATATGGACAACCGGGCCATCAAAGAATCCGTGTTCGTTATATACGGACATTTTACTTAATTGCATTAATTATTTAATATTATCGAATATTAATGAAAATACTTAAGCTAATAATTGTCTTAACTCAACTACATGTACAAGTACTCCAAAAAATCATATTTTTGTTTTTCTGATCTTTACTTGTTTTAAATTTTCACTTAATATACGACTTGCTTCAAAATACGTTTGTTATACTGGGCCGTCTACCTTAATTTTTCTCCATCCAATCATAATTTTACATTTTCATGTACCGGAGAGACGCAAACTGAATAAGTACCACTTTCTACTGCTAATTTAAAATATTTTTTACTCAGTAAATGGTCACAATCATAAGCAGACAAACCTCAAGATGGCAAAAAAGTTGAAGTTAATAACCAGACACAGATATAAAAAGCTCTTGCGCGCGATGGAGCAGCCTTCTACGGCCCAAAGTACACGGTACAATGAATTAGATAACTTAATACACTTAATGGAAATTTTATTTCAAATCACCTCATCATCAAAGTACTTAGGGTATGAGTCAAAATTTATTATATTTTTAATAACAGACTCTAATTAGAAATAATAATTATCAAAACTATTTTTTATTTTAATGTAAATTACATACTCATCGCTGAATCAAAGTATAAAATGAAATTTTTTATATGGAAACAAACGAACATTTATAAATGATTAGTATTTAATAAAAACTGTAGAATAATTATAAAATTATATAAATCAGACAGCCTCAGTTAGCTTGCGCCCTTTTACGTGGCTAGTCAATCTTCGTGTAACTTTCTGTCTGCTGAATTCGCTCCACTACCAGCGCGTGGCACATATACATTCAAGCATCAATAGTAACAATGAAATTATTCGTATTTTGAGATTCAATAAAATTCAAGTTTAAATGATGTACTGTTTCACATTATACCTTTAGTCTAATAATCGAATTCAGTAAATTGTTTTCGATCAGTGTTATTAATTTAGCGTTTAGTAAATACTACGTTTATCATTAAATCTTGATCATTAAGTAAGACTTGTGAGTGGTCTTCATTTCAACCCTCTTGCTCTACTTCTTCGCTTTTGCTTGCGCGCTTAAGAAAGCTGCCAGCCATCTTATCTATCTCTTGTTTGTTCTATATTCTTGCTTATATTCGCTGAAATGATCCTTTGGCTGCGTTAGCCTTCTTGTTTACGCCTCCAAGCCAAAACATCTGACAACACAAGCACGTGCGAAAAGGTAGAGCGAGAGGGCCAAGGGAGCTGTCAACTTGCTTGGGCACCAGTGTACATGAAAAGAGATAAAAGGCTGGATAAAACGAAGACAGCCAAAAACTCGCTTGTGTGCACGTAAGTTCTAAGAGAAAAAGCGAGAGAGCCAGGATAGTTGACGACTCGCCCAAACACACGTTTACGTAGCCCATATGACAAATCCTCATTAGCTTTCTTCCTTTATAGCCCGACTCCTGACGATCGGGCTCGTAGGACCTTGTTTGAACAGGATATGAGGAACTGTCACGACCGGGAGCGAGATAAATCAAATGAAGATCACTTGCAAGTGCTCTTACTGATTTAACTTAAGGTAGAAAATCTGGCGTCAGTAACAAATCAAACTTTTCTTGAATTCAAAATATGGTACACTTTATATTTTTTTATGTTATTAAACATTTTTTAAAGTTAGGGTATCGGGACTAGTTTTCAAGATAATTTAGTTTGAAGTACCGTCTTTTAACATATGTTTTAATAGGACACATCAATAACAGCTGTGAAGAGATACGTAACAAATCAAACTATTTGTATAAAAAATATTATACAAATCTTCAAAATCTCTGATTTATTCCGGTTCTTCGAAATTATGGTGTGTTGGCACTAAATAAAAGTCAGTTTATTGATTAATATTCGTCCTATTGCAAAAGAATACAGCCATAACCTATAAGACTGTCATAAAATGGTAAATTAAGCGTACATTCGTTTGACTACAATTAAGTTTACTGACAAATTCTAAAATGGGTCCAAGAATTAGAAGAAAGTGACTCGTTACTAGTGTAGAAGAATGTCGATAATTGTATAAAAATTATAAATTTTGTTGTATATGAATAAAATTTTTGCACTTATATTGAGCGTATTTACATAATTACTTACATATTTGTCAGTTCTACAGAGATAAATTTGTCCGACAGTTATTGTTGGAACGTTATTGAAAGTTTTATATCGATTATTCTATGAGTATGAACATGTTATGCATAATGAAGATAAAGGCAAGATAGGGAACATCTTTTAAATTTTTCTGATAATGGTTATCTTGAGTATAGCTACATAAATATGAGTTACATATTTTTGTCCAATACTTTTATGTATATTTATTTTCAAGTACATTCCTACCCTTGCACCAACTAAAGTTGATTGTTACAGGCATCCTCTACCACCTTGGTGTGAAGAGTGTTGGTGTTGATCCTAACCCAATCTGTAACCTGTTAGCACTAGTTTCCAACACTTTCTTTTACCTCTTGTCTTCATCTTCTCAAACTTACATCATCTTTATGCTCATCTTTTATTCCCTCGCTCCGATATTTGTCTAACCAGTCCCACACGTACTTAAGACATCCACAAAGCCTATCCCCGGGTCGCCTTTTAGTGCAGAACAGCTTTTTCCACCCCCTGTCCCCCACACATTGCCCAACTAGTCCTCAATTTACCCAGAGCACCCACGGAGCCTACCTCCGGGTTACGCTGTGGTGCAGAACTAGCCGCGAGACTTGGGAACGAAATCCAGTCATCATAACTCTGAAAAAAATCTGAGTTGCCATGACCGGGATTCAAACTCGTGTCTCACTTGAGCAGTCATACCACAGACTAGCGACTTAGCCAACTGAGCTACGACTGCTCTTTGTGCAATACTTATATTAAGTGATTGTTGATCATACATATGATATAACCAGTGCACGATTATTGAATACTAACATGTGCAAGATATTAATGTTTGTAGTATGAATATCCCGTGTAGTATCACTAACTCGTGTTCTCTCTACGTTTGATTTGTAAAAATCAAATACGCTAGCAGTCTTAATTATTCAGAAATTAATTTAAAATGGTACGCCATCCTTGTATAAGATTTGAATAGACTGTATTCCTAATAAGCCTGACGAATCCGACATCTTATCCTCGGGCAAAATCGGATATAAACTTTAGAAATTAGTGAGCGCTAGATGTCCTTATTTTTATCCAGTAAGCACTATGGCTATTATTTGATTGCTTATGAAAACTTTTTATGCATCAAAAAAGCATAAGAATGATTTATACCTTGTAAAACTTTTTATGTTATGCGTTATTTAAATTTGCACACCGAATTTCTCCCTTTAACTTTATTCTGTTACGTAGATTAGTACCCTTGTCTTCTTCTCTTCAATGAACACTCCTTGGGCTGTGATGATAAATATATCAAGACTTATATGAAACTTAAAACAACTAAAAATATCAACACAAGCTATAATGACTAGAAAATAAATAAGTGTAGTAGTAGCATTTAATTTCAAAAAAATTTGTTTTTTACGCAGATTTATCACTCACTTAAAACATTGATTTCGGAAATTCAGTTGATTTGCAACATTTTCCAATTTTTTCATACTGTTGCTATCTACACTGTTCTTACTCTTCAACTATAACATTTTGTGTATGAGTGAAGAAAAAAATCGATTGAAACACGATATTAACGAAGAAATTGAGAAAATAAAGGGAAGTTCAGAGGTAATACGAAGTTTTTTCTCATGGTAATTGTATGAACAATCTTAAATAACAAAAAAGCGCCGTAAGTTTATGTCCTTTCCTGTAGGCGAAAACTATTGATATCTCCACTCTTTGATGCGATCTGACTGCAATTAAATAATTGTTTTATGCATAGTCACTGTATAGTTTGCTGTGTAGAGCATCAGTATGATGCTAATATATTAGAGCGTGTAAAGATTAAAATAAAGTCATGCTTTTACAACTTATTTTGTTTTGATGATTTATCTATATTCTTGACACGAAAGCAATAGTCAAGATGGAGAACAGTTACCTAATAGCTTTAATACTTTTGATTCCCCATGAATTTAATTTATATACGTTTTAGAGATATTAGCAATAATACTATCCTTTGATGCACGGAAAACTATTCCAGTATAAATATTCATCAGAGTGTCTGGTTTTGTATGAGGGGAAAAGAGTAACGAATAACCGAATTTTTTTGTACGCTACGAAATATCATAATATTTTTTTCATGCCAGTGGCCTAGAGAGTAACTTTCCTGTCCACTGCGAGGACGGCAATATTAACTTTCCTGCCGCTTGGACAAAAAAATCGTATACTCTCGGATGATAATACACGGACTATCAGAGACGTTCTCTACTGTTCGGCCTTAAGTCTTTATGCACTATTTACATTTGTTGTTGAGACAAAATGTCGGAAACATATAATATTTATTATAATCCTACATCAAATAATAACCAGCAACAATTAGACTGTTTGATAATAAGAATCATTTATTTAAAAAAATGTCGAACAAAAAATAGAGCTTAATAAAAAAAATATATTTGCTATCATGATCAGCTGTTTTATAATTGTACCTTTCTGTAAAAAACATTAAAGGGTTAGCGCACGGAGTACGCAGGGGGTATAGCCCCACAAGTATATATGTATGTATATGTATATATTTATATGTATATGTTAGGATTGAGCTAAAGAAGCGTTCGTGCATACTAAAATTACCGTCAACCCAAACTCTACACAGTGCCAGGCGATCCGTACGTCATAGCTACTAACTCACACATGCAAAAGCTTATTTCGATCATAAGTAATTCATTTTAGAAGGTAAATTAAAGCGATACCAGTACATACCATTGACAAAAATTTTTCACTTCGAGAGATGAAGTGATAAATTTATTTTTGTAATGTATAATTTACACTATATTTTAAAATATATTATGTATGTAAATGACTTTATCAATGTCTATTTTATTTAGTCTGCTAAAAACGTTACTAAATTGATTATTTCGAATGTTTTACCATTTAAATTTTTTTAACGAGACTGAATTTTTAATTTAAAAAAAAAATTTTTTTTAATAAATTGAACGCTTGACCTTGTTCATACGATCCGTGTACCGTATCAACTTAAACAAAAGCTACCTCTGTGAGTTATCTACTTATCACTTTCTTTTATGTTGCAGTTTGTATCCAACTTTTAATTAAAATATTCATTTACGCCTTTTTTATAAATTTCTTATGGTTATTTTTTATTACAAATGAATGAACTATCCAACAATTAATTTAACAAGTTATTTGGATCTTTTAAAAAAATTAGGTAATATTAAAAAAAAAGTACATTTTACAATAACAACCTATTACGGGAATGAGGCAGAGCAACCGATTCATGCAGATGGTGCAAAAAAAAGAGGTGTTTGCATACCCTCATTGTGCTAAAATCTAGAAAATTATATCTGAACAGTGATAAGCTAAGATCTTCCAATCGGATAACATGTTTTTTTAATACAAAATATCATAATCAATATAATTATGTCTATTTTACTTACTGTGAAGGTGTATTATACTTTCAATTTTAAGGGTGCTTCAGCGGAAGTATTTTAGATGTCATATGTAGTTTATTTAATAAGCCAAAACCCACTGATTGCATCGCAGTCCTTAATTACGTCCCTAAATCTGGAAAGTTAGGAGATATTTGCCATTATTGTTTGCAAATTATGAACAATGTATTATGGAGAAACCTGAAAACATCTTTTATTTGTAACCTTAATCATTGAGTTACACATGAATATACTTACTGCATTATAGTAAAAATTCTAAGCTTTCAGATGTTACCTGGCATAACATATATTAAAATGGATAAATTACAAAAACACCGAAGAATATTGATCAATTCGTAGAATTAGAAATGTAGTTGCAGAAAATAGTTTTTTTTTTAAACGCAATGCCCCCTTAATATTATAAAATTATAATGCAAGTATTTACGAAGGAATGATATTTTATTAAGTAATAGTATTAATGTTATGATATAGATAACAAACAGTTAATATTTTATTATTTAAAACATTCCTTATTTATTCCAACATAAAAAAAATTTAGCAATCATACGTAATATACATGATAGCAGTTAATGTTTCAACAAAAATATACAAGTATTTATGATGGTGCTAACACATAGCGAATAATCTACAGCAATGTGTCGAAGGTGGTGTGGTTATATTTTGAGTTATGATACTTTGTTAATTTGGAAAATAAAAAATTTTCTGGAAATTGGAAAAACTTTTGAAACAGTATGTGAAAACATTCTGTATAATTCGTCATGGAAACAATACAAAGAGCTATAAGCAGTTGCAAAATTACTCCTTTAAAAATATAGTGCTTCAAACATAATGTACTTCTTTTTAAGGTCTAAATTTTGATAAAAAAGTTTAACAGTAATTTTTTTTTTGCAAAAGGTATTTCTGAAACAATTGGTCGCATTGTAACTTTTTTTTTATTAAAAATTTTCAGAAAAATTTTAGTAATTCAATGAAATCAAGACAATTGTGTAATTGTAATAAAACTAAGATATAAAAAATATGCAACTAAGCCTTAAATCGGTTTCATTGAAAAATGTTTATTTGATATAATATGATCATAAATTGTATGACTAAATAATGAAACACACGATTTTGTTAGTATGTATAATCAAATATAGTAATATACGATCCTTAAAGAAATTTTCGAACAAATTGAAACGTTAAAGTTTTTTAAGTTGCAAGTTCCATTGTTCGTGAACGATCCAGCGGATGTAGTAATGTTCATGATTTCTACTTATATATAACGTAAACTATGTTTTATGAATGTCAAGTAGTTATAGTAGTTATCAGTGAGTCTATAGTTCGTACTATAACTATATAGTTAATAGTTGTCTGTGAAGCGTGGCTGACCCAATGTCAACGTCTTTATTTGCTTGTCAATTACGCATTTTTTGCTCTCCTACTCTAAAAATTTGTAAAGGTGTGGTCCGAGTATTGCTCTTTTGATTTGTGTTAATTTAATTTTTCAAAACTGTGTCGAATTTGAGAGAAACGACAATAAATTCAAAGACATATTTCAACTCAAAAAAAGGTTTTTTAGCGAAAAATAATAGAACTGTCGTGAAAGGCAGGTCAAAATCTATCGATTTAATTTTTTTTTTATTATTTTTTTAGATTTTTCCCAATCCGTACGAGCGAGTTAAGCACAGTGTGCTCGAGCAAAAAATGCGCCTTACGTGCGACGTGGCCCGATCTCGCTGGACGCGCTTACATACGGAAGCTGAAGGCGGGCAAGGTAGGCATGGCTTTCGGAAAAAGAAAGAAAAGAAAAAGGAGAAGAAATAGATTCAGATTTACAAAAATCATATTCGGTTTAAATGCAAACGTATCAGGATATATATGACAAATGAAGGTGGGAAGGGTTAGCCTAGAAATATGCATAAAAAAAGAGGAATAAATTTACTTTCCGCACATAACAAAAATAGACAAGAGCAGGTGGCCTTAATTATGACTAATCGAAGAATTAACGGACTGACTCAATAAAAATAATTAGTGAAGGATTGGAAAACGATAGGATTTATAAAAAGAACTACGGAGGACAATAAACTTGACAAAATCAAAGATAATTTTAAAAAGGAAAGAAAGACTTTAGTCAATCAGAAAATAGGAAAAAAGTATATAGTGATTGCCATTTTTATAATCTGTAAAATGTAAACAAAAAAAAAGCAGAGAGAAAAATAAACCAAAAATAAACAGATCTAGGTGAGTTTATTAGTTTTTAAGTGATAGACTGTAGGATCTGCCATGAAAGAAAAAAATACACAAATCACACATTGCTACGTAAAGAGGAGAAAAAACAACAAATGAAATATTTATAATATCAGTCAGAAATATAGAATTAAAATATAATGGAGAGATATGCTGGAGGACGATGATTCATGTAAAAATATAAGATATTTATGTAAGTAAATAAGGCACAGTAAAGATTGAAAGTTCAGAAATATGTCATGCGTTATAAATTATAATATTATGTAAATGTAAAAAGAAATTATACTACATTGTTGTACGTTTAATCAATTACATAAGTTACTTAATTGAAAATAATATTAGTACTAATATAAGAGGATATGAATTTTTAATAGTTATGAAACAAACAAAGAAAATGTAGAAGTATACAAAAATCTGTACGTGACATGAATAAGGAATAAAATAAACAATTTACATTCACAAATATTTAGAAAGAATTTCATATTGATATCTTATTATAAACTTATATCACTAATCAATTCTAAAATGATCAAAGATCACAAACGAAGGCTCAGAACTATTTCTGTAATAATAATTATTGCGTAAATATTGTATCTATATACCTAATAATTAATATTATCCTTAAATGCCAGTGAAAGTCATTATCAGTATTAAATTATTAATAATTATTTGATAAATCAGTAAACTGATTTCATGCATTGACTATATCTGTTAAAATTTTTAGCAAATTTTTATAAAATAGCTTCGGTTATCTATGTTTGTACGCATCTTTGTATAATAAAAAATCAACTTTTTCATTTATTTTTAAGACATAAGAGTAAAAATATAAAAGTATGAGGTCTGTCACACTAGTATATATATATGTGTAAAAAGACTTGTACCTCTCTTTAAAGGCTTTTAAGTATGTGTTAAATTGCGACTGTCTGTACTTGTAACAGCTAAGGCTGAGGCACATCAGTTGTGATTGGACTCTCACCCGATACGCACATAATAAAGGGAAATTCGACAGTAATTGACTTAAATGTCGTTTCTCCCTTTATACAGGTGTGTATATATTGTAGTAAACTTACTGCCATTGTTGTATTTTATAATAATAAAACATTACTCTTTTTATACAGAGAAACTCAGTTAGTTTTATTATTCTGAATGTCACATTATAAAACGACCTTCAAGAAAAAAGAAAAAAAAAATCGATGGAAAAACTACTGTTTGAGTTTTCGATCGTTGCTCCAGAAGACGGATAAACAAATATTCATGCTATTACTTTAATTTCAACGGAGGAAGGAAATAATTATAGAATACCTGACGATGTACGGTCGGCAAGCCTGCACACAACCATCGTAAATACAACGACTTTTAAACAAATAAAAAATTTACTAAAAAAGAGGAAACAAACAAGGAAAATATAGATAAAATTGACAGAAGAGATGAAAGATGTCTACCTCGACATGTCGGAAAATTTACAATTTTCTGGATATTATTTAGAAAATAGTACGGAACGACAAAATTCTGATATTGGTGAAAGTGATTCAAATAAGCTGATTAAAACGCTCCAATCTATAACTGAAGGAAAACAAACCTTAGAGGAAGTTTCGCAGAAGTTCATATTGGAAAAGTTTACAAACAAGAACCGAAACGCAAACCAGTAGATCGACACGTTTCAAAAGGTATGTGTACGATTAAAGGTTGAAGAACAAGAAAGAATGATAGAAACGCTTGGATTATTTTTGGATAAATCTTGTTTACACTAGTATAGTTCGATGCTGATGAAATTCGAGGCAATGGAGAGATAAATTCTGTGATACATTCGTAAACAAAGGATGAGGCCGAATAACTTATGCACTGGCATTCAAGTATCAAGAAGGTACGTTATTAGATTAGGCTTTAAGAAAAGAGATACTCTTGTTGGACATTCGAAAATTTGATGACAGTACTCTAATTGATCTCATCGCGATTGGTCTACCTACTTTTGTATTAAATATAATCGATAGAGATGAGTTAAAAGATACCGAGGACCTATATAAATAAATCAATAAATACAAGCACTTGGTTAAAGGTAAAACTTTAGAAAACAAAGAAGATTCACCGATAAAAAAAAACCGATAAAGTTTAACCGTGCAAAATTTGCGAAAAACAAAATAAAGGCACTCGTTTTCACCCCGAATCTGCATGTTGGTTTAAATCAAAATAAATCTCTTCGTACAATAAAAAGGAAAGAAAGAATAAAATTACCTTAATTAATAATGCTTAATTAGAAGTCGAATTAAATGAAACTGAACCAAAAAACTTGGAACTCCACCATTAATCGACGTCAAATTGCGATAAAACGATACTGTAGATGTATTTGGAAAGTATGACTCAGGATCAAATGTATTTTTAATAAATTAAAAATTAATAAAAATAAAAAATAATAACAAAAAAACAGTTCAAAGAACGCGAATTTGATGACGATTAATGGTGTGACAAAAGCAAATGGAATAATAACTGTAAAAATAAGAATTTATAATATCGGAAAATATGTGAATGTATTCATAGTTGAAAACAAATAATTTAAATATGATTTCTTAATTGGACTGGATATTATACAAAAATGTAGGTTAATTCAAAACGAAAATCTAGAAATTTCACAAAAAATTGATTCTACACATAATAAATTAAACAAAATGATCAAAATAACGACAGCTCTAAGAATTCTGTAAAAATAAACTTGAATGAAAACATAAATACAAAAAAATTTGAAGTATTATTAAACACTTTTGATACTGTTCAAAAACTAAAATTACAGAATCAATAGAAAAATATAAATCAGTTTTTGCAAAAAACAAGTATGATATAGGCAAAGTTAAAGAATACGAAGCTCATATTGACTTGATGGTAGAAAAATTTTATAGTAAAAGGACTTATAGGTGCACAGCTGATGATAAAAAAGAAATAGAAGAACAAATTGCAATGTTGTTAAAAGAAAAGCTGATAGAGGAATCTTATAGTCCTTTCGCTGCTTCGGTAACTTTAGCATACAAGAAAGATGATGGAAAAAAATCTAGATTATGCGTAGACTTTCGAGAAATTAATAAAATAGTTGTACCACAATCACAACCCTTTCCATTAATCGAAAATATGATGATTAAATCAAGAAATTGTAAATTTTTCTCAACTTTGGACATAAACTAAGCCTTTTGGTCTATTCCCCTACGAATAAAAGATAGATACAAAACAGCATTCGTGACCCAAGAAGGACACTTTCAATGTACCTGTTTACCTTTTGGCTTAAAAACTTGACCGGCAATATTTCAAACGATACTTAGTAATATAATAAGAAAATATAATTTAAATCAATTTGTAGCAAATTATATAGATAACATAATATTTTCAAAACACTTTGAAGAACACATAAATCATTTTAAAAAATTATCAGATGCAATAAAAAAGGAAGGGTTACGATTAAAATTTTCAAAATGTACATTTGCATTAAATTCAGTAACATACTTAAGTCACAAAATTAAAAACAACTCCATTAGTCAGTTGAAAGACAACTTAACAGCAATAAAAAAATTCCCGATTCCAAAAACACAAAAAAACGTAAGGCAATTGTTAGGAAAAGTAAATTTTGATAATAAATACATCCCGAAGACAGCAATATTACTCGACCCGTTACATAATTTGTTAAGAAAATGGGAAAAATTTGTTTGGACAAAGAATTGTCAAGATTCATTCACAACGATGAAAGAATTATTATGCTTACAGCCTATATTGGAAATATTTGACCAAAACTTACTTAAATATATTTACACGGACGCGAGTTTACTAGGCATAGAAGCTATATTAAAACACAAACAAACGAATGGAGAAGAAAAACCAGTGGCGTACTTTTCAAAAAAAATTAATGAATGTCAAAAAAGAAGCTATTTATTTAGAGTGTTTAGCAATTAAAGAGGCATTAAAATACTGGCAGTACTGGCTGATTGGGAAAAATTTCATAGTTTATTCAGACCATAAACCTTTAGAAAATATGAATGTAAAAGCTAGGACAGATGAGGAACCAGGAGAATTAATGTACTACTAATCTTAGTACGATTTCGAAATTAAATATTCACCAGGAACGAAAACTCTAGAAGCTGCTTGTTTAAGCAGAATCCAAGTGTTACAACCACACGAAAATAATTTTGAACAATTAAAAATTATTAATGTAATAAAATGGGAGAATATTATAATAGACCAAAACAAAAGTGTAGACGTACAAATGAGAAAAAATAAGTTAATCTTGAAGAATGACGTTTATTTCAAAAAAGTGAAGAAAAAAGAAAAAATTATAATATCAGAGACTTTTAGTTTAGAATTTATAAAAAGAGTACATGAGTACTATTGCCACATTGGCACAAAACAAATGATTAGCAAAATTTCTCCATTTTTCGTGAGTAAAAACATGACAAAAAATATACAGTACATCTGCAAAAAATGTAAAGTATGTAAAAAAAAAAGTCAAGAGGACAAAGTAAAGTAGGTCTCCTATCCCAATTGGGACCGGCAACAAAGCCATACGAAATAATGTCGATAGATACGATTGGAGGATTTGGAGGCCACCGTTCCACGAAGAAATATTTACACTAAGTAAAAGATCATTTTACGAGATATACGTACATTTTAACGTCAAAAACACAAAATGCAAGTGATTTTATGAAATTAATAAACCAGGTTACAAAAGACAACAACATTGAATTAATATTATCAGATCATTATCCTGACATCAATTCCAAGGATTTTAAAGATTTTCTACATGAAAAAAAAATACAAATAGTTTTTACTGCAGTTAATTCCCCATTCTCTAATGGGCTAAATGAGCGTCTAAATCAAACTCTCGTGAATAAAATACGATGTAAAATAAACGAAACCGAACAAATACGTGCATGGACGACTATAGCAAATCAGTGTACAAAAAGGTACAATGAAACAGAGCACACGATTACTAGCTTTTCACCAGTATATCTCTTAGAAGGTAAAAATATCACAATCCTACCTAGTGAATTACAAAAAACAAAAACTCAAAGAGAACTTGCAGAAGATAGAAAAACTGCTTTAAATAATAGCATTAAATCACACTAGAATAACAAAAAACAATTCGATAAAAATAAAGTTCATCACGAATTTAACGAGGGAGATTTAGTATACGTCGAAAATGGGAATAAATTAAATAGAAGAAAAATGGAAGAATTAGGAGTAGGTCCGTTTAAAGTTTTAAGTAAAATATCAAATTCGATATACCAAATAGATGCAGGATGTAAAAAATCCGAATCGAATCTTTTCCATATCTCAAAACTGGTACCGTTTTAAGTTTCTGAAGATTATTGTAAATGCCTGTGGTATTTATTTATTTTTTTTTTTTTTCGGAGGAGGGGAGATGTAAAGAGACTGAAACGTCTCTTTAAACGCTTTTGAGCATGTGTTAAATTGCGACTGTCTGTACTTGTAACAGCTACGGCTGAGGCACATCAGTTGTCATTGAACTCTCACCCGATACGTACGTAATAAAGGGAAATTCGATAGTAATTGACTCAAATGTCGTTTCTCCTTTTATACAGGTGTGTATATATTGTAATAAACTTACTATAATTGTTGTATTTTATAA
>JAPYYV010000275.1:0-44580 GCA_030522625.1 Copidosoma aretas
TTCCCTAGCCAAGGGCCCTCTCGGACGGGGCAGTACATGGTAGGCAAGGGGAGAGGGAGTCAGGAGAAGGAAGGGAGACTAGACCCGACGCTCGAGAGAGGCAGACGTATCCGCTCTGGTTCGCGACTCATACTTGGCTCTTGCCTCGGTCTCTAATTAAATAAAGAACTATTAACGTCACTCCCAGTGCACTTATTTTCCGATCACAATACCGAACGTAATCCTATGTAACAGTAACAATAGTAAAAGTTATAATAAAAGTAACAATATTTTCAATGCTTGATTTATTCTCAGAATCATTCTGTATGAATGTTTTTTCAGGATTCCTACATCTTGACAATGATACGTACAATTGACTATGAGAAAATATAGGTATTTTGTAGTAAAAGCCTAATCTATCGAAACTCTGACCCTGTGATTTATGAATAGTCATTGAAAAATCTAATAGTAACGAAAACTGTTTCCTATGAAGTATAAATGGCAAAGTCGAATTATTACCAGTGGTTAAAGTTATCCTTGGTATGAATACTTTATTACCTGATTTATCTCCTGTTATTATTTCGGCTTCTAAATTATACTCGAATAATTTTGTAATACGTAATCTTGTGCCATTACATAAACCATCAGCTATACTCAAATTTCTTATCAACATGACAATCACATTTACTTTTAATTTTAGAATGTGTGGTGGTAAACCTTCGTGTATGTTGTTTAAAGTTTCTATTGGGAAATTTATATCTATATTTTCATCCGTACGATCACTTTTTTTATATTTGGCATAATCTATGCTATAATATGTATGCTCTATATTTTTAATCAAACTCAAAATTTTGTTATTTAAAACGTACGAAAGCTCGTTATGCGTACTTAATATTGTTTTGTTTAGGAATGTATTTATACCATCACCTTAAATTTGATGACAAACGTTATTACTTTTCCATTTTTCAGGAATTTTGAATGATTTTATTGTACCATTTCCGATTTTTAATGATGTTGATGAAAACTCTTTATTTACAGAACGTATATTTTTTTTAATTTCAAAACTTTGAATTTTTTTTAAACAGACGAATACTTTATAGTTTCACGAACGATAGACCTTTTACAGCCGTGTTTTATTACTGGGAGTATCTGTCTGAAATCACCACCTAAAATAAATAATTTACCACAAAATTGTAAATTATTATTACATAAATCTTGTAATGTTTTATCTACAATTTCCACGCTTTTTTAGGAATCATTGATGCTTCGCCCCAAATAATAAAATTTACCTTACGTAATTTTTTTTTATCACTTTTAAATTCTAAAAAAGAAGTCTCAATATTATTTAGGTCTAATGGTAATTTAAATGTTCTATGGCTTGTCATTCCTTTAGGTAATAGAATAGAAGCAATGCCAGTCCATGCCAGAGAAATAACTTTTTTTATGAATTGAAAAAAAATTTAAAAAAAATGTTTTGTACAAAAATGATTTTCCAGAACCACCTGGACCATTAATAAAATATAGTTTTGTTTCACAATTAACTATTTCATTAAAAAAATTTTTTTGTTCATTGGTTAATATAACAAATAGGTGTTTGAAATGTTTTTCAACATCGATGATGTTTTCACTTTCAACAATTTTCATAAAATTTATTGTCTTAGTTGGCTCTGGTAGTCCGTAATCTGTACATGATTTTTCTTTAAAATTGGAAATCTCATTTCAATGTGATAAAGCAAAATTTTCTTTTTAAATCGAACATTAAAAATGCATGTATACTAAAGTATTTGAGTTTATTGGCTTCTGTAGAAAAGTTTATTTTTAATTACGGAAAGTGAGCAACGTTGTAGGTGTGCCTTATATTGTGATCATTTTGTACATGTGATATGACACCCTAGAAATCGTTGTATAATGAGCAGAATCAGATCGTTACTTTTAAGTTGACGAAATATAATTTTTTTATATTTATTTTGAGTGAAAACTCGACGTTGGTTAATTGTAAGTTTGAAGAGTTTAGCCAGTGCTCTCGGTCTCACAGTATATGTGATTTTTATATCTGTATGCTTTTTTTTTTTATTGTTACAGTTTGCTCGAAAAAAGTTGTCAATATACAATTACACCGTCGTTTATTTTTTGCAATTATGAATAAGCTTTTCGACAGTGTGCTATCAAACTTAAATACATTATTTATATAATCTCAACTGTCATTAGAATCAAAGGTTAAATTATTGCATGTTTACTGGTGAAAAAATTATTTTTGAATCATTCTTGAAAAATATATATCTTTGAATTGTATTACGATATTGTTTGTACGTCTCATGCATATTGAATTACAGCAATAGACATGTAACTTAGGAATGTAATTCTGAGTATACCGAAATGACTTTTAGGAAATTAATTTATTGTGACTATACAAGGAAGATAGTAGAATTTTCGACCTAACCGACAAATTTTTTTTTTAACTCTATGTTTATAGAGTCAAAAATGTTTGGCAATTGAGTTACCATAATATGTTCCTGGTGTAAAAAACATTATGTTTAAGTCAATTTATTGTAAGATTATCATTACTGCAAGAAATACTATCAGTCAGAATTTTGTATTACTGATGACATATACATAAATTTTTTACGAATCCTTGCATTAATCGTGTACGAAATATACAGGACGTGTATATCATAACCTCTAACAAAATAAACTATTTTAAAAAATGTCAAAAAAGAAAATTTCAATTTTTTTTCCTTGATCTATTTTCTTCTCCTTTCTGTACGTATAACATGCTTTTAGATTGTATATCTTCATAATTTACCAAAATTGAAGTAGTTACGTTGGATTTAGATTTTTGATAAATAAGTTTAAAGGTTTAAAATAACACGCCTTTGACCTGTCTAGGCTTAAGGGGCTTATTATTTTTCGATCGAAAAGTACAGGCTTTTGGCCAGTGTAAGGTTTCGGGTCCTACGGGTACAGATCACTGACCTTTGGCCCATCTGGAGTTAAGATGTTTATGGTGTTTTGACGTTAAAGCACAGGTATTCGGCTTGTTTGGTGTTTTTAAGATTAAGAGCACTGGCCTTCGGCCTGTTTAGGGCTAAAGGGTCTGGCTTCAACGGATTAAAAGCAGTTCGCAAGCAGTTTTAAAGCATTTTTTACATTTACTTTCACTATGTATTAAATGCACCATGTCTGCAAGATACAATAAACCTAAATAACCCTCTACTTTTATCATTCTATAAGCCTATGATCCTGCATGGAAGACTTTTCTAAATCAGCTTTTTCGCTCTACTTACCTGTCATTTATAAGTGTAAAAAAAAGAGTATTGTAATCGATGATTACATTCTTGATCATACATGTCCTTTAAAAATTATGTTTGAAAATATAGCTGATGTTTATACGGCTTTTATAGAGATTTATAAGTTTAATGTATCCCATACGTGTTTCTAACGGTCTTATGCAGACGATCGGATCCCTAGTTCCGATACTGGTTAGGATAAAAAATTGGGATCACAGATGTCGTCATTGAGCGACCGCAGAGTTGGTAAGCGTGAACGTAGACGTACTTACGAAATTTATAAAACGTTGCCTCCCGATTCGGTCGAAAGGTTAAACGGTAACGAGGTTCAAACTATTGCATTTTCAGTTTGCATCATTAGTCAAAACTTTACCGTGACCAGTTTACAGAGTTTTTTTCATTTATCCTAAAACACTGGTTTCTTAGGGCTCTTAGGACCTCAGATTTGGATTGAGTGACCTGTAAAACATATCGTCAATAAGGTGTGCCTTTTAAACTTAAAATACAGTTTCTCAATCGCTGGTTCATGTACTACCGGCTAATACTTAAACTGATTCTCAAGTTTATAGTATGAACAGTATTAGGAACTGTAAAACGATAATTGTTTGTTATCGTTTTCATAAATACTACTGTACTCTGGTGTGCTTGTGCAGTAGTAACTTATGCACATATACTTTTATTCCTGCCAGTGCTTTATCTTACAAACAAATATAACACAAGAAACAATTGATTAAGTAACAGACGTAGATATTGGATAATAGTTTAACATGTTGATTCTTACCCATTGAGTAACATATCATTTGAATTTCTGTACCAATAATTTACGGCATTTGGATGAGCTTCTACACGACATTCAAGAATAACATCTGTTCCTAAAGGTGCTCCGAGTAGTTGATTCAACGTTTGTACATTTGGTAGGACTGTAAAGGGAAATTTTGTGTTTTAGATAATAAAAAATAAGGCTTAACTAAATACAGTTATAAAAATAATCGTACAGTTTACGGACAGCGTGACCCTTTTACTAACTGCAGGATGAACTTCATTACTAGCGATGCACAAGTAAGTACCCATTTGCTGTCTATCTACCCGATGAAAGTGTAATTCCGACTCATTGTATATCTTAACGGAGACGAAGTTACTATCTGAAATAACGTATTATTTTTTAAACAATTCGCGCTAAAAAATAGTGAACTTTTAAATTTGATTATTTTGATGATGATAACACCTGCTTGTCAGAAACTCAAGAGTATGCAAGTGTGTCAGAATCATCTTGCATTAGTTTCATAGGAAATGACACTCCAATCAAAACCATATCGTAAATATACATCATAAATCAAGGTAATATACGCTAATGTGTGTATAATATTATTGTCATTGTAAATATTTCATTGTCCCTGATTGTTGTTGTAATTAAGTAGTATGGCTGCTCTAGAAATTGTCTTGAATTCTTAATACGCTGAAAAAATTGTGATTTTGACAAGCTACATGCATACATGAATCAATTACATCTGATGTATTAGGCAAAGGCATGTACAATATTATATGAATAATCGTTCTCGGACGTATCGATGCCCCTCACAAAAACTTGGTTCAGGTTCTTACAAAGACAAGCGTCAATGTAAATCTCTTTACGAAAACTGACGAGGCTTGATATCTCGTTCGCAAAGAGGATTGCTTAGTTATCTTCCAAAGAGCCGCATATTCAGTTTCTCGTCTATCAAGAGTAGAATTTTCGAATCTATTTTTAATCACCAGCATACTCTGCTGTATATTGACAGTTGAATAAATATTTGTTAATCCAGGAACAAAGTAGAATAACTTTAAACGTAGAATTAGTCTTTTTTTTTTTTTTAACAGTTGAAAATTTGTTGATCTTATAGGATAAATGCAGGGACAAACTTACGAAATAGTAAATTTTTTTTTAAAAACACATTTTTATGACGATAGTGTCAATCGTTATTAAAAATGAAAGCAATTTTCCCCGAGTGTGGCAGGAATACACAACTTCCTGCTTACCGGACAGTATCTCTGCCAATTAAGCTACTGAGGGGCTGTTAATACCATACAGTATAGATTCCAATTAATCTTCTTTTTGCAAGTATATTGTAGAAAGAAGTCATGACTGGATATAGGACTCAGTAAGTATGATGGCGAATCATTTTGTGGCCCCAATAGAACATACAAAAATGATTAAAATTTTTTTCGATTTGACAGGGTGAATTGGAGAAACTTACAAGATCGTATTTTTTTTTTGAAAACTTACTTTTGTTACGACAGTACCAATCGTAATTGAGAATGAAAAAAATATTCCGCGAGTGTGGCTTAACCTCCTATCCTCCTGCTTACCGGACAGTGGCTCTGCCAATTGAGCTACTAGGGGGCTTTAAATTTCATAAACTATAGGTTTAAATCAATCTCATTCTCGCAAAATGAGTATAAAAAGATTCATGACTAGATCTAAGACTCAGTAAGCATGTTGGTGCATTATTTTGTTGTCCCAATAGTACACATGAAAGATTATAGTTCAGATCTAGTCTTAGACATTGTCATAAATCAAGTTATGACTTTTTTCTATACTCTACTGGCGAGAATAAGATTAATTCGAACCTACAGTGTATGGAAATCACAGCGCTAAGGTAGCTCAATTGACTAAGCGACTGTCCGGTAAGCAGGAGGTTGTGTGTTCCAGGGAACTCTCGGGGAAAATTTTTTCATTTTTAATCACGATTAGCTCTGTCGTAATAAAAGTGCATGTTAAAAAAAATCTACGATTTCTTAAGGTTCTCTAATTACCCTATAAAATCAAAAAAAATTTTAACCATTTTCATAAGTACTATCAAGGTGACAAAATAATCTACCATCATACTTACATAGTCTTGGATCTAGTTATCACTCTTTTTTGTACTCTACTTGCGAAAATGAGATTATTTAAACCTACAATGTATTGGATTCACAGCATCTCTGTCGCTCGATTGGCACAGTGACTGTCTAGTCAGCCGGTGGGTGTGTGTTCGACTCACACCTGACAAAATTTATTCTAATTTTTAATCACAAGTGGCACTGCCGTAATATAAGTACGTTTGAAAAAAATTTACAATTTCGTAAGTTTATTTAATATGCCCTTTAAGATCAAAAGTAATTTTATTCATTTTTATGTGTACTACTGGGGTAACAAAGTAATTCATCATAATTTGTAATCATTATTTTTATGAATGTACTATAAGGTACCAATGATAACCATTTATTGAAAAGATTAGGGATGGAAAACTAGGTATTTAGGGATGAATTGTAATGAATCCTTCAGATCGTACGTGCATTGCCTTCCAGAGCTTAGCTTCCCGTACTGCGTATACGATTTTTTTTCAGTTACGTGCGTCTCTAATCATGTGAAATGCATTTTACGTGTTATTATCTATTTTCTGGCAAATATTTTGTAGCTTAGAATAAAATTTAGTAAAACTCTAGTGTAGTTACAGATGAGCTTTAGTTACAAGAAGTCTTATTATTTTTTAAGAACATTTTAAAGTTCAAAAAAATGTGTCTTTACAATAGTTCATGTACTAAATAATCAAATGTTCAACTTACTTTTTTACTTAAGTAACAGAACGGCCTATTAAAATCTAGTCAGAAAGATATTTAAAATTTTAAATAGTTCTTTACAATATATGAAAAAATCGTATGAATATTGCCATATTGCATTTGTCTATTTGTCAAATTGTAAGACAATACTTACATGAGGTAAGTACGTTTTTACCTTTTGATTAAATATGAATTTTGCAAAGCTCATTCTACTCCTTAAACAATTGCCAAAAAAGTAATAAATAATCTATAAATAACAAACATATCGATAGTTGCTTACATGTTATTCTTTACGGGAAGATATGAGTTTTAACAAATATAAGTAACTTTTGACTCGTTGATTATTCATGAAAATTACCAGAGATGACTTTATCTAGAATCATTTAAGGAGTACAATAAGCAGCCCTAAATCAAAATCGAATGAAGCGCCAGTAAGATGACCATCTTTCAAGAGTCTCTTTTCGTATACACAAAATACCGACGCATATAGTATGGCCAAATATATAAAATGATTATTGTCTACATTCTTAAGTAGCTCAATTTTAATTGTGGTATATGACATCAAGAAGAATACTTAGACTTTGACGGGCATAAACGTTTTTTATTGTTACCATGATCGATATTTCTTTGTATCGACAACCTCATCTGGAACTCCATAAAACATGTATAAACATATAGATAAAAACAAGATAGTTGTATAACACAAAATAAACTTAATGTATACTTCGAATTTCGTGAATTTAAAAGACACGCAGAGAAAATAAGAGTCAAAGTCAAAGTATTGTTCTTGATGTCATATTCCTAATTTAAGTAGCAAAAATGGCATGTTGAGTTGGAGATACAAGAAAATATCTTTATTTTACATTACAATGTTTTTTTTATATTTTTGATAGCCTATTATTTATTTATACTTACAGTTATCGTCGTAGTGGTTCTCCGCTGTACAAGAATATCATCACTGAATCTCTTAGGATAGGAACTTGAAATAGTGAAAACAGATACGTAGATGATTCTTTTGACACGAAAATACTAGGCTAGTTCAATTAGTTACATGCATATACCAAGTGTGATGGTTTTTTGTCTTAAAACATATACTCTGCACTTTCAAAGATAGACACTAAACAGTAGACTCATAGAAATTTCATGTTTATGTTAAATTATTTAATACTGGCATCCAGATGAAAAAACAAATACATGCTTAGATAACTCGTTCCTTTGAATTGAAGATGTAAAAAAAGGATTTTTCAAAGAATAGTACTCCAATGCGTATGCACTAAAATAATTTTAAAACCTCAAATAATAAGTTTCAGGTATCTGAACTTTGTTTACTGCTTTTCGTAGAACAATAAAAAATTGCAGAATACGACATTAATTAATATTTTCTAACTCCGTAAAAATTTGAAATTACTGGTGATATAAATAATCAAATTATGATAAGACTCTGAAAAATATTTATTACATTAATGATTTAACAACGTTCTAAAAGTCATGTAAGTTTTTATACAGAGGCAGATCATAATGCTACTTATTGTAAAAAATCACAATCTGTGCTCGGATTTATGTACAGAAAAGCAAACTGTGTTAGCTTCCAAAAAGGATTTATAAACAGGGGCACCATTTGGTTGTTTTCCGAGCCCTGGTCAGCAATAAGTCCCCCCCTTCCCCCAATTTTGAATATTACTTACTAAAAAAATTGAAAGATATTAAAAATATAACTTTATGATATATTTCTTAACAACAGTTGGACTTACATAAATCCATTTTTGTAAATAAAACAATGTATTACAGCTCAATTACATTGCATGCTTCCGATTGTTCTTGTATAGTTATCTGCAAGAGTATACAGTGCTGGCAACATTTCAGTTACAACACAGTGTCTGCTCAGTGGCAGCAAATTAAAATTTTTGAACTAATTTAATATTACCATGTGTCTACCATATAGATACTGTCCACGAACACACTCCGGTGCTTTCTGTACTATACTAGATTTACGTATGTCCACGTGAATTTACTGCTTCCTAAGCGTATTTCTAATTTGAATTTGCCGTCTCCATGCATGTTGGCACTTACTTTTCTGCGGCTACTTAACTTCTGATAGGGTGGCGTAAAATACTTATTGAAAATTTACGGGTTATGACGATAATCATGCAGCATCGCATTAACATATGGATGTATTAATATTACTGTCAGCTGCTTGTAGTGCACGCAGATAATCGAAAATTATTAACCAAGCTAACAGGCATAATACGTAAACAGTAACCTTGACCGATACAAATAATGCAATCGATCAATCAATCCCCGCTACCATCAGGGTTGATATCACGTAACTTTATTTCGGTGCATCAGCCTATGCTATAACATAGACTCATGAGGAGAAAAAAAAGTTTGGCGATATCGCCCCAAGCGCCGTAGTGCGTGAGCTTTTTTCGATTTATGAGCCGATTCTATAACATGGGATTATAACTAGCTATGAGCTGAAAAAACCTTACGCACTACGGCTTCGGAGGTCTGACTGCGACACTTGATATAACCCGATACCGTTCGATACATCGCAAAATTTGCGCTTTAATTGGCTAGTTTCTGAAGGTATCAGTCTGGTTCAAAACAACTTGACCAATGACAGTGTTTTATCGAATGGTATTGGGCTGTATCGAAGTGTCGCGTGCATTCTCATGTATTTGCTTGATATCGCTGCCTGATTGACTAATCAGGTCTCAAGATCTATGATTCCCCGCGATTAGTGAATTACATGGGAATGCAGCCTTAATAAGACTTGTACCTTTGCCACGCGCTTGTTTTCAAAAATTTTTAATAAGATAAGACAAAGTTTATTCATAACATATTTTACATTAGAGAAGAAATAAATTTAATATATCAGTGGGTACACATTTTTTATCTTAACTCAGTTGCTTATTAAGTACTTGCGTTCTTTATTGGACACAATTAATGTATACCTACTCGTGTAAATAGTACAAAGTACCTGTACTTCAAACATCTAGAAAATTACCACTGAAAAGTTAAACTTATTTATAGAGTACTATTTAAATGTGTACGATTTTCACTAATATTACCTTCCATAACCATCCATTATTTATACAAAAACAAAATAATTTGATTATTTTTAGTTCATTGGTAAGAGTGTATATTTATAAAATTTTTGAATACTTATTTTATTTTTTTAAATTTGACAATAAAGGATCATTAAAATTTGAGCTTGTGCTTATTTTTGTTTGTTGAAACAATGTAATCATTATAAAGTAGTTGTAAGTTGATTAAAATTTGGGGTTTATCATAAAAAAAGTTGTCGTTATTGAGGCATGGAAATCCAAGGCTAGGTCCTAGCGAGCCCTGGATCGAACCATGGCTACCAGGGCTGTAATGACACCCCTGTCCATAAACTGTCTCACCCAGAACAGTAAAGATGCTAGTTTTTGCTTAGGAATATAAAACTGAGATATTCTTTGAGAGGCAGCCATGGAGTGTGCTAATTTTTGTAAGATTGTTTTTACTGTGCTTGTCATAGTTAGAAGTTTTTAACGCTGTTAGTGTTTGTAAGGCTGTATAATAGAATACAGTTTTTGTACGAGGCATCAATACTATACCCATATTTCTCATTGAAATTGGTAATTTTTTGATATTAGGAAACGATAATATGAATAATTTGTAGTCCGATTTTTATCTCTGCTAATATGCAAATACATTTGTATGCAATATGATCCATTAAAAGATGCATTTATGAATTACTCTTCTAAGTATGTGTAATTCTACATCTGTCTTAATATACAAGCTGAAGCAGAAAAAATAAGAAAAAAATTGTATCCTACTCGGATTTGCACTTAATCGTTAATAATAGACTTAAGCTGTGACTGTCATAAAAATTTAAGTCATAGACACATGTTAAGTCCATTCAATTTTGAGCACTTGCATGCAGCATGTGTACATACTGCACTGGCATGAGCTAAAGCATGGACTTACTAGATATTTCGCAAAAAAATAATTTTATTGAATAGAGAGAACATTTAAAAGTTTTTAAATAACTCAATTTCTAGTTGAACAAGTAACAGAATATGGTAAACGCATAGATAAAAACGAGATCAAATTTATCTTGCACCCTTCATTGCTCCATACTGTCTATACGTATTGATGATCTAGCATATAAGTGTAGCACATAAGAGTATATTGAATATGATTTCTGAAATTATAATCTTGGGCCACAAGTCACCATACTAAATATTGTGACTACAACCATACAAAAACTTCTGTGAACGCTCCTAAAGCCAGCAAGCTCAAACTACCTCTCTTTTACAACAGTAAGTATGGTGAAACAATATCAAAATCGAAAATATGGGGTACAATGAAATTATGAAATGCAGTTCTAAAGAAACTATGCACATATTGACTAAAAACATAGCAGCATAGAGGGAGATAACAATATATGAGAATACCTAAACAGAGTTTACAATCCTCTGTGCACAGATGAAATTCGTTAGGATTATCATCTTACTTGTAATCTAAAGAATGTTATAAGAGAGGATAATTTCCTAATAATAATACTGTTAATAGTATTTCTTGCTATGATAAGTTTGATCTTGATATACTTTATACAAATACAACTAAGAAATGCAAGAATCATACACTTGTTTTCACAACATACTATAATAATACTAATCATTGATTTATGCTCTTTAGAAATAAATCTCAACAACAGACGCCATTATCAATATTTTTCCAAACATATTTTCACTGAGCGGTTTCTATTGTTCATGCGAGAAGAATAAACTAGATAATTATTTAGGTGGACAATTGTTGAATGACCACTAAATAAATACTCCTTTTTATCATAGGTGGACATACATCTTCTAAAGCAAGGAAGGAATTTTGGTTAGGCTTCCACCACTAACTTTACGAAACCTTCATAGCCCCACGCAGCTGCCTCATGCTCTGTCCTTATCTCCACCCCCTACCTGATAGAGGTAAGATGTGATGTTCTCTACGTGATTGTGATGCTGTAAAATTTTTTTTTTAGACCGCTTACACCATCAAAACCTTTCACAAATATTTATTTACTACCTTAGAATCTCGTATATTTAAAATGAGAGGAAATCATTTGTTTTTCCATGATTGTTAATGGGGTGATAATTCTCTGTACTTCTTCCCCCTTAAATAATATTATGACCATGTACAACGGTTATCTGACGCTCACTTCTTCCAGTCCACATTTTCGGTCGCTTCATCTCCTTACTGCTTCACACAGTTGAATGATGCTAAAATACATATCTTTTCTACATCAATCAGTGCCGTAGCTCCTTGTAAAATTATTTTTATATTACCATGTGTAAACTTATTAAAATCGTTGTGCTAAATATAACTTAATTTATTGTACATGTGTAAATTCTTACTAATGCCTAACACTTACAACCACTATAAAAAAAGATAATAATGTTCAAATAATGTTTCATGCATTAAAAAAATTTAACACAAAAGTCATTGTAATAGCCTTTAAAATCTTTTATTATCCTTATAATAAACGGTTATAATGATAAATATTATTGCTCATAGTTGACTGCTTGTATTTGTAATGCCTTAATGCTATACCTTAAAAATCATAACTTATGCACGTTAAAGGAGTTGCATTTCATTTATGTTAAATAGATTTATTTGCTAACAAATTTTGATAGTTTTTATAAATTAATATGTAAACAGAGCGGGTACGGGGCTACCTCCCCCACTTCACCCTCAAAGATATTGTGAGTTCGTAGCTAGATGAATACGGGGCTACTATAAGTGCTGGATCACAACCTGATAGTGCCCCTGTGCTCACTAGGTTCTCTATCACGCTTTGATAAGAGAAGCCACCAGGCGCTCTTATATGTGAGGTACGACCAATGATTTCTACCTTTTCAATACAAGCGTGTAAAGAATTAAAGACATGATGAATTTCTTTTTTTAGTTCGCCAATATTGAACAGAAATTAAAGTTTTAAGGCAATATTTACACATATTTTTAGGACTCAGGTATCTCTAGGAAAAGCTTCTCGTGGAGTCTAACGTTATGATGAGCACGTTATGAATTGCCTGTATATACTCCATTATTATGTAGACGAACAGTGGCTAGTTTTATCTTATTAGATGGTGGATAGCCAAAACCTGTTATACTAGAAACTTTAAATTAAAACCTAACCAGCCATTTTTTTTCTCTAAAAACCAAATACATACACTTTTCCGGAATTGTGTAGCTATTTTCGAAGGATTGTTCCGATAGTATTGTATGGGATATTTCCTGAAACATGATCATGCCATAAAAATAGTGTTCAAACCAAGTGGTTTCTCTTTTATATTTATCTAAGAGTTGTTGACATGGAAACAGTTTTTTGAAGAGAAATATAGTAGGCTTCGAATCAGCTTAGAGAGGTAGTGTAGCTAGTTTTTTTAGAACTAAATCGTCGACGGGCTGTTTGATGGTATGGATATCAACTATGTAATCCATTTATTTTAGATCTTCATAACCTTTACGTTCGAGAGCAGATTTATTATTGGTTGAAAACTTTTTCATCAATTTTTTCAACCAAGATTTGTTATGATCATCCTCTTTGGTTGAAAGTTTTTGATACTTATAGTCTGTAGTAAATTTACTAATGGTCGGTTTATGCAACATGTCAACTTTCAAAAGATTTTACAATTTTTATTATCTTTTTCCCCAGACTTTTTTTTCTGCCCACCCCTTAGCTTATCTATTCTCAAATTTTTCCTGCTCTTATTGTAGTCGTTTATTCTTTACTCCCTTTCTGTTCTGCTGACCTTTCTTCATGATGGTTGGAAAGCGGATGATGTTAGCAACGCTGTACATCAGCCCTTACAGCTTGATTATACATAAGTTTCTTGATGTCACTACTTATAGGACTGTACGAAAAAATGCGATCATGTAGAATCAAGCAATAGAAAAATTTGTTGGCGAAAAAATTGTCATGAGATTTAAATTCTAGACGCACATCTACTAGGGAATTTTCTAAAGACTGATTTTTCTTGGAGCAGTCGATAACAATCAAAGGTGCGACACCCAGAAAAGAATATTTCTTCAACAAAGGTGCGACACCCAGAAAAGAATATTTGTTCAACAAAGGTGCGCGATCTTTACCATAATATGGATCTCGAAAATTAGCATACATATACAACAATACATCTTGATTTTTCGTTATATCTTGATCAAGATCCCCAGAAGGATAATACTTGTGGTCCAGCAGCAGATAAGTTATTTTGCGTAAATACCCCGTGAACTGCTGAAATTTTCAAATTTTTAGCATACTGTAATAAATCAACATTCATAAGAGCTCTATTAGATAATTTTTATTCGATTTTTTTTGTACCTTTCTCACCAAATGGCTTTAAATAGACTTCTAATCTAGTGTTATACCGCCGTGATTAAATAGCTATTCCCATATTAATAGCCTCCATGATTTTGTTGGTTCTTTGACACTCTTGGTGCTGCTATTTAGCCGTATCAGTTGCATTGAGACATTTTATTATTCCTGCCACTTTATAAGCTAATGCATCAGCTGCAGTCAAGCCAGCGACGTGCACCTTTAAAAACCGAATTTTATTTAAATTGCATTTTTATTTACATTTTGTTTATTTTTGCGTTCAGTATTGATTTTTCGTAAGGCAACTTTGATTACCGTATTTAAGGCAGTACGTGACTTCTTCTTCTTCACGAGCACACAAAATTTATTTTTAAGCTTCCTAGGGCACGTTATAGCTAGAACATCTGCTCTTTTGCGAATACTTGAATCTCCGGCATTGACTTTTTCCCAAGCTCTTTGAGATAAGACTCTATCTGCCGAGCTTCTAGCCTTAAGGTTTTTTTTATCATGGAATAATTTTTATCGTGCGCCTTGCACCACGTCTAATGAATATATCCTTGGATCACCTCTAGCAAGACGTTTAACAAATCTAGTTCCTGGACTGCAGTAGTGGTAGTCTGGTATATGAATTTCTCTCGGTAAACTATTTATGATGACGAATCATCATCACTCTTCAGAGATTAAATCATGACTAAGCCTGTGAACGTTATATTTATACCCTACACGCATGCGCAGTTGGAGTATAAAAGTACAGCACATTAGACCCCTACCTTAGTCGTTATTTAGCCATCATACTGTGCAGACATCAAATTTAAAGAGCAGACTGTTAAATTGCAAGTTTCGATCTTTGACACTGTTGTACAAGAGAAAAAATGCTTACACCAACATGGTAAATTGCTTCCAAATAGTATTCGAGAGGTATTTGAGACGAACATTCTATTAGCACTACTTGCACTTTTGTGAACTTCAAGTGCACATCAAAAGGGATTTAGCAACAATGAAACAATCCGAACGCATAATAATAATTAATATAATAGAGTTATAGCTCTGATGTTCAAACTTATCGTTAGTAAAGATGTGGGACCATTGCTACCTCACTATAAAATTGCTGGAATAGTGCTATAAGTGGAGTATGTGCACTAAGACAATCAAAATAAGATGGTAGATTGTATTTGATTATTCGTAGCAGGAAGTTCAGCAGGAAATCCAAGTCATAATGATGAGATAATATCGTTTATCAAAGAGCTGCGTAAGCCTAAGTTTCTGTACGAAAGCATGCTAGCATTTGCGTCAGTATTGAAATGAGCGTTGTCATGTTCGGACGTAAGGGTTTAGGCGATAAACAAAGTCCTGCTGGTCCTTCCGGTGTTGGTTCTGAACTAACTACACTCCATAATACGATATCTAACATAAAAGACTATGCAATGTTTCAGCAACTATAAATTTAGATGATGATGTAAACCTTAATAAATTTCTGAAAAAAATAGTTTTAACGGATAGGCAAGATAAAACAAATAAAATGATGAACAATTTTAGCAACGAACATGCTAATAAAATTCCAAATTTGGAGCAGTAATTGAAGAGTTGTTTGTTCGAATCTCTATGTATTTCTTGAGAAGATACGATAATTAAGATGATGCTTTTTAGTTATAAAATCAATAGTATGATGAATCAAGTCTCATTCACCTACAAACCGTCAATGAAAATAAGTTGTAAAAAAGAAATTGTAGTAGAGAAGCCCAATAAACAAGATAATCGTAACTATCGACGTCAAAAATATAATATCTGACGTTTAGATAGAAAATGGCAGGCCGATCTTATAGATACCTTACGCTCGTTACACCAAAGGTCACAGATATATGCGCACGGTGATAGATGCATTCCCAAAGTATGGATGGGCTTACCTGTACAGTGGAAAACTGGCAAAGATATCGCTACAGCAATAGAGCCCATATTATAAGATTACGTGTATCAGACCAACAGAGGTAAATAATTCTACAATAAAAGTTTTCGAGGCCTTCTGTGGAGATATAATATCAATCTTTATTTGATGTACAGTAATTTCAAAGCATTATCATAAGAGCGATTTATTCGCACTTTAAACAACAGAATGTAGATAAAGTTTAGTATTCGCGGTACTTACAAGTGGCCTGATAACTCCCTGAATTTGATTGCGGTGTACAACGTTTGAAAGCATATAACAATGAGTATCAATCCTATCAGTGTCATGGCTGCTAATAAGGGTAAAGTTTTGCAAAGATTCTAAATTAGGAGTATATACAAACAACAAGAAAGCAAAATTAAAAGTTATTAGTAAGGTGCGTATAAGTAAAGATAGAAATGTCTTTGAAAAAGGCTATACGCCAAACTGGAAAATTGAAATATTTGCAACAGTTCATTTCTTGCAATACGCACACGATAGGTTGAGGGCAAACCCAATTGATTTTTTCTAATCAGTATAGATGACTCAATATATCAATGAATGTCTGATGATAATATTGGTCTAACATACTTAGCAGAGCGTAAGAAAAGGGAATGTAAAAAGATAGGCAATCGAACTCACATTACGTCCTAGATCTTTAGCAGAACACTTGAGTATGGCTCTACCAGCGATCTTAGCCATAGATGCCTGCACAGCAGAATAAAATCTGCGCACTTATGTGCTACATGCATGCACGTAGAACAATCGTGTGTATGATGAGGGTGACACAAGGACGGTATCACGAAATATAACGCGTAGGAGTCGGTCTTCCATCCATAGTTTTTTTCGGAGTTAGCTGACTCTGACCTCGGGCTGATACACAAATTAGGTATATTAATACCCACACAGTCTGTTAAAAGCTGAAACAATCGTTCTATTCAAATCAATATAGAAAACTTAACATACTAAAGCCATTTAAATGATGCTTTTGGTCTAACATGCTTGGCGGAGCGTAAGAAAAAGGTACAAACAAGATAGGGGATCGAACCCACGTTTCGTCCTAGATCGTCGACAGGACTCTTCAGTATGGCTATGCCAACGATCTTAACCATAGACGCTTGCAGTGCAGGATGAATTCGCGAACTTATATGCTACATGCATGCCCTAGCTTTTTCCCCACATTTTTCTAACGCTCCGCCAAATATGTTGGACAAAAAATATCATTAAACTTGCTTTAGTATGTAAAGTAATATATATTGATTTAAAAAAAATCAATTAGTGTGGCTCTCACCAGATAGTGTGCTTATTGCACAAGATACACTGTTAAATAATATCATCGAAAGCAAAAACAGTTGTTTCGATTGACTAAATTTAAAATATTTTCAATTTACAAAGTAGTAAAAACTACATTCGTTCATTATCATGTCAATAATTATAAGAATAAGCTAATTTCTAGTGGCTATTCTTCGGTAAACCGTTTGATTTGTATGCACAGAAAAGTAGCCAAGATTGACAAACATGATTGCATCTGTTCTCTTTAAAGTTTTGCGGATAATGTCATATGCTTTTTGAGATCTTCGATTACCTTATTAGTTAGCTGTAACCAACTCTGTAGATCGTCATTACCATCAACTGTTTGATCCATCTTCTGGAAGGCTTTTTGCAGCTTAGTAGGGGTGTACTTAAACTATTGAAGGTTAATGATGTCGAATCAACAAAACTAATAATATATTATAGAGAAAAGATGGTGGCTGTAATGACATTGCAAAACATGTTTCAAAATTTTTTTCTATTTAAAAACGATTACTTTAAGAATAACATTATAATAGTGGTGGAAAGCCTCTAACTATCCACCAAACTACTCCCTTGATTTGAAACTATGACTGTAAGAAGAAGAAGATGATAGTGGTGGATTCAAACTTCTTTCTTAAATACATTTTTGCTTGTCCTACTGTAAAAATTCTAGTATGCGTAACTTCTGAGCTTAAGAATACAATAATCACAAATGAGTACAGCTCTGCCTTCTATCTTACTTTAGAAGAATGATAAAAATAACGATTATCGGATAGTCCTTGTAGCTCTGTTTTAATTAGACGATTTTAATAAATAAGCCTCTTCACGTTTTTTCCAATCCTTTATACTCTTAACTTAACCCCACTTTCCAAAGTGTATAAGTGGGAGATAAGTAAGGACGAAATAGTTATGGAAGAAAAGTGGGACTATGGAGTGGGAGGAGTAGAGTTAGTAGGTAGAAGGTCACAGTAAAGAGTTCAGCTAGTTTCTAGATACCGGAGGAGATAAATTTGTCAGTCTGCAATTCCAAGCACTGTCTTAGCCTATAGTGGTAAGAACCACTATTTAATATTAAGAAGTAGTGGATTGAAGTAGGGTTAGAAGAGTAGTGGCAGAGGGGTGAGGTAAAAATAGATATAAGCAGCCTAACGAAGCTGAAGAGCTCAGATGACGACTAAGTAGTCAAGAGATCAGAACTCTTTCTACTTTATGAAAGATGCCAAAATTATTTGTCAAAGAATTTAATAAGAAAAAAACTTTCTTCAAAAATTACTTTCAAAATAGTAAGTACTATAGATGTAAAAGTTTTTCTTTAAATTTGACTAATCTATACATTGCTTTATATGTTTCAGCCATGTTTGTAATGATAAAGACGTTGGTTATTTCACTAACAGCAAAATATATACCAAGTACGAAGTACGTTTTGCACATCGCCTAAGCGAAATCATCTTTGTGCTTTTAAAAATGCTTTTGCTCTAAAGGACTGGCTGCTCACTTTTATAGATACAGTAGATATAGTTAATGATATACTTGACTCTGATTATCATTTGTAAAACATAAATGCATAAAAAAAAAAAATTTTTTTAATGGAAAGTTCAAGAAGAAAAAAGTAAATGGTTGTTCTTCATTGGTGGGGGCGGGGTGGGACCCTTAATACTTCTTTTTAGTAAAAACGCTAAGCCTTAAGGTCAATTCAATTAGAAAATGATTGTAATAGATTCTTATTTTTAAGTACTCTAAGAACAAACAGACATATTCAAAAACTAAGATGTACAGATATAGTGCAGCAATAGAAAAATCGCAGATTTGTTGATAAGCGGATATGAGTATCGTTATTCAAAGAAAACGTAGTCCACTATAATAAAAATTTACTGAAAAAGAAAACATAAAATTTACTGCTTAACTTTATTAAAAAAAAATACACTTCTTCTACCTCTTCTCCCTCTGCTCCATATACAATAAAAAAATGATCGTTCAAGGGAGACTGAAGTACGTAATAATCCTCTGCCTCTTTCTCTTTATCATTATCGAAAAGTCGACGTTTTGGCATCATCATAGAGTTAAGAAAGTTAAAAGGTGGGAATAAACGTAGAGTTAACTATTTTTTAAGACGTAGAATCGTCGAGCTTGATAGTAATGGTAAGAGTTTAGATAAATGTTGGTCTGACGCAAGAATATCATCTCCCTTGTTACATCAAGAATAACAGAAGAATACGTAAAACTTTTAGCCTTGTCAGGTAGACGCAGCTGGTAGGGCCACGCTTCCTAATGATACTAAAGTAACACAGCGGTTTGTGGAATAGGCGATAGCCAACTGTCCATATCACTTGGAAACCAACTCCTTCTCGTAAGAAAGATAATAGCAAACATCAAGGTAGGCGGATGCTAGGCCAGTAACGCGTCTTGGCACAGCTACTAGAACAAGGCAACTTGTATAAAATTATAAGTAGTTAAAAATTTGTATACAGCTACTGGTCCTTGCCTGGACCAGAACAACTTTTAAGGCAGAAGAAATGGTAAATGAGTAAAGGAGAGAGAGAAAGAGAGAATAATTATTTTCAATAGCAATATTTACTATTGTTTACTCACATTTTTTTTGCTCTACTCCCTAGCGTGTGTGTGTGCGTAGATTAAATGGAATTGTGAGCATGTATGTGACAGGTGCACAAGGGTGTTCGACTAGGGCGGTTCGTTGATAAGGAGGTGTGCTGAAGAGGTCAAGTGCGTCTCCCGAGATAAGACGAAGCCATGCAGTTTGATGGAAGTGAAGAAGTGGATCGCCTCTTCAGTAGTGGCCTGGTGTCTCTGAGTGGAACGCTGCTCGAGGCGATGACGGGGCAAATTTGACTTCTAAGGTCTGATGCAGTGAGATGACGCAGCTTCAGTTGATCCGGATGCGGGTACAGTATATTTTCTGATGCAGGTGAATCCAACTTAGCTGCGCTGTCCGGGGTGTTTTAGGTGAGACTAGCTGACTGCAGGAGGTATGCGAGGGCCTCTTAAGCCCAAGAACAGATGAGGTAAAAAAGCAACGTAGATTACCAGTTTTTAAGGGGTCAATTCGTAGCGGTGTGGCGCTCTTCTGTGCCAGGAAAGTAACGATTATCTTTGGAGGTCTAGTGGTTCCTCTCGAAAAGCGAGGATATTTTTTAGAGGAGACCAAGTTTTTCAGTGTATCAGTGGGCTATGTATAAGAATTTTGCCTACTTGGATACGTTTGGAGAATTTCAAGGTGTATTGTTAAATGAGTGTGAGTACGCATGTACCGCTATTCACGCTTGATTAAAAAACTTGGAAAATGATGTCTTGCAGTAGACGAATTACAAATAATGATTAGTTTTATGCTTGAAATTGAGTATTATCCTATAAATCCTTAGGGTAGCTCTGGTTCTACAAAAAATAAGAATGCAATAATAACAATAATAATAGTTATAATCAGAATAAATAAAAATTATATTAATAATAGTAATTCCTAATAATAATGATTTGGATTACAAATGAAAAAGAAACATTTTTAGTTATTGAAAAAGCTATTATTCAATATATATCTTCGAAGCACCTCTTTGTTGTTGTGACATGGAATACTTGTGTGCTCGCGTGAGCTTAATAGTAAGTACAAAATGGCATTTTGGTTATAAATTATGCAAGAGAAGTAGATCCTTATAATAAATGATGTTTAACATACATTACTTCGCAATTAACTAACACTCTGATGGTGGTAATATAGAGATAATAATAATAGTAACAATTGTATTAAAATAAATAATAATTAAAGTTGTAAAGTTTATACACGAAGAACAGATTTTTCATTTTGTTGCAGGATCTACTTATTGTTTAACTAAACATAATTTATGAATATAATTGAGACACTTGGCAACTCGCTTGCTTACAGACGCATTCCCGAGGGCAGTAGCGTAAAAAAAAAGAACAAAAACAAACGTTGGCTAATAAAAAGGTACCAAGCTGTACTTGTGTTGGCTAGGAAGGAAGACGTTCTGAAAATTTCCAGATTCAGGAGTGATGCACAATAGATTTGTCTGATTTCGATTGTTTCGGGTTTAGAAGAAGGAAGCTGGGCTTTGATATACTCTTGACGCTTTCCGTTTGCTTGGTTCTCTCTATGGTAGGTGTGTAATATGTATTAGCTGAGGGTACCCCAGACAGCTTTAAGCAGTTTTAAAGACCAGTCGAAAACTTTATAAAGGTTGTATCCTCCGAATGAAACATATTAGAATGATTTGATTAGCTGAATAATGAATAATATCGCCATGATCCCCGTGCTGACTGAGTTAAGGTAGCCCATTCTCTCCCAGCATGTTTTTCAGCCTAACTCCACAATCTTATCGAGGGCATCTTCCTATCTTAAAATTTTGATGGCCTAAATGTGGAGCCTTAATAGCATTGGCTGGATCTAGCATGTGGTCGACGTGTAATTAGTCATTATCTAAAAGAGCGCTATTTTTAAATACAATTTATTATTTTTAATGAATAAATTTTGTACACAATTAATTTACTACAATTTTGAGTTTCAGTTTTAGAATTAAATAATAATAATTATTATTATAAGAATGATATCATCAATAATAATAATTATTATGATTATATTATTGATAATAATAATAATAATAAGACTAAAAATGATCCACTGCTATCCTATCTATCTTAAAAATGAGAATCATTTCGAATAAAGCAAATCCATCTGTAATGTGATTGGCTGAAGATAGTCACATGACTATGATGTAGACAAAGCCCAAGGTAAAAAGAAAAATATTATAAAAATTTAATTACAATTTGTATTTAAAGTTTCTATGAAATCCTGTTGAAGTTCGGATTAAAATTTGACTAATGTATTCTTTATTAAATAAAAAAAAAAAAAAAGACAAAATATGTAATATGTAGTAATAATGACAATGTATAGGTTACATAAAATGCGTAGATTTCTTTTAGCTACAGACATAACCGGCAAACGATTTCAATTTGATTTTATATATTATGTCTATCACCTAATATGGATAAAATATTAATAAAAAAAAAAAATTTATACTAAAATATAAACAACAAATTTCTGTTCAAAGGGCTTTTTTCTTACATTTTATAGACTGATTAAAATAAATTGAAAATTTTGATTGGTATATTATGTAAATTTAAGAAAGATAATTCTTTTGTCGTTGTAAAATATTGGAAAGTGCGCGCGTAGCGCGCATGGCATGCCTAGTTTGTTAAAAGAGAAGACCAGGTGGTGCCTTGGTTCAAGGCAGGGTGTTTGTTCATCCCCTGTGCAATATTGCTTGTAAGCGTCGGGTGCTCTACGATAAATATTGTATGTCCACGTATCTGCTAGGCTGATACATCGCCCAAAAAAATTCATTGCAAGCTTGATGATGGATGAAGTATGGGTTATCGCTGCTTAAGGGGAGAGTCTCACCTAAACATTGTTAATTTGAACATTGTTAATATTGAATCTTTACATGCTACTTGGATCTCAAAGCTCTTCAAGATATGGATTTGTGGCGTCCAAAAATTTATCTTAGCCCCCTTTTTAACTCCTAATTCAGCGTAGCACGTATCATCTTGATCGTTTGTTACCTCCACAGGGGTGCATTTAACGAGATGGACGACCTCGCCCGCCACTAGGGCCATGTGTTCTGGGCCCTTCATGATGTTGTGTGCGAACTTGCTTGGGGGCTGGTGTGCTAGGGATAAGTATATTTGAAGGGTTTCTCTTTAAAGGTTGCTTTATTTGGTGGTAACGTCGCAGTATAGATTGTTGACCGGTGTTCGAAGATGTTCTTCTACGTATACAAATTTAGAGCTCACGTAAGTAAATATATCTACATCTTCCGTCGGGATTTTGACTTTTGTTGCAGACGAGCAGCCGGGTGTTGTTTCGAGACTACAAGTGTTTGGTGTCTTGTGATAATTATTAATCGGGGCATACATTGACATCGTTCTTCCCGGTAGGACGAAGGTACTTTCTCCAGATTCAAGAGAGTATATTATTTGTCTCTTGTCGAAGGATTCGTCTTTACTTTTTGTCGCAAGATCTCCGTACAAGATACTTTAATGGGTTAATTTACAATTTTCAACAAGTAAGGGAGCCCAAAAGCTATTTCCGCCTTCGGAATCCACGCAAGGCTTTTCCGATAAAGCACATATAGTTTCTAATAAGTAGTGTACCCTTTTAGTGTTTAGGAAAATCGTAATTATCACTTAGGAGGGGGTCATTCGTTAAGCGTCTTGTGCGACTTCGATTGACCATGATACGTAAGGTTCGGAATAGCTACTGCCATCGCATTTTTCGTCGACAGTGAGACTGTCTGCAAAAACGGCAGGAGTGGTATTGCTGGAATTAATGCGTAGTCCATAGATAACATGGGGGCCAAAAATTAGCAAGCCAGAACTATGTGCAAGCTCGTAAGTGTGTTGAATTATTCTGGAGATATATCTAGCTGGGCGTCCTACAACGCTGTATACATAGCTAAACTAACGGCATTCCTGGATTATGCGTTATACTTTTTCGCTGTATTCAGCTTCCATGAGAGACATGGTGGTAACGTTGGAATTGCTCGTCCCGCAGTTGTATCCGATAAAGCCTACTACGGGTGATGTGAGGAGCAAATGCTTTACAAGAATCTTATTGTCAATGGTTTCCTTTTTTGGTTTTATTTTTGTCATTCTTTTATGTCTAAAATTGAAAAAAAATGTTAGTCATGGTGATTTTTGGCTCTGACGTAACCTTAAGGATTATGTGGCAGTATCTCAAGTAGTTCCCATGAACAACTTCGCTTATAGAGTCTGTCTGGATTCTGATGTTATTATTGGGAAATATTTCAAGAATTTTGTGGGGGCTTGAGCAATGGTTTTCTAGTTTTCCGGGTTTTGGACGTGACTAAAGGAAAACAAAATCTCCTCACCTAAATCAGAACGGGTGTATTTTTGCATCATAGTACTGAACAGTATAATGTAAATAAAAGGAATAGGTTTTTCGATGAGTTCGCTTGTTACAACAGTACCGAGGAAAGTGCCATTGTTGGTGATTGTTTTGGTTTAGAATACGGTTTGTATGGGGTTTTTTCCGACGTACCCGGTATCGGGAAAAATCTCTCGTTTCCCTGATTAAAACGAAATTTACAGTTTAGTTTGTCGGAGTTCTATATTCTGTGGCCCTCTTCTTTGCAGTACCTGCTAACTTTTGTTGATCCGGTGGTGACAGATAATTATTTTTGCTTGGGACACGCGGTCGACGTATGTCCAGGTTTGTTGCCGTGCCAGCAGACGACTGTGGTGTTTGTTGGGAGGGTCGCGGGAGGGTGCAGGATCGTGCTTGATGATCCGATGTGTTACAGAGCTGGCGGATAATGGTGTCCAATGGCTTAGGCTTGGCATTTGCTGTTCTGCAGTCTTTAGCGCTGTAGCCCGATTTGTAGCAAAGCTGGCACTTAAGGACCTGTTCTTAGCATTGGTTGGCTAGGTGACCGTTTCGGTTGCCTAATTGACACTTTTGGGTTTCTCTGGTTTTAATAAAGCATTCACTGGTTAAGTGCCCTATTTTTTTACAATGTGTGCAAGTTTTAACAGTGTTATTTAGACAGAAAACTGCTGAATAACTCTTAATTTCATATAGCTGGCACACTATGGCATGTGTCGGTGTATCTAAGTTTCTTAGCTGCTACAAAGATTTGAGCTCTTTCTTAATGGCGACAACTTCTTTGACTTTGGATACAGTTATTAACGGCGTCACTGATCCCTTTTTTATGTTCGTGTTTGTTTAACCCGTTGCTACCTGGTTGGCTTCTAAGATTTGGCACGCAAAATCGTACCATGTGCGTAAGGTGCCACGCCTATATACTCTCTTTACAATTTGCAGCCCACCTTCCCTAATAGTTTCCTCACTAAGACCGACAGATTGCAGTAACTCTTTAAATGGGCCTTAAGCTGTTTCACGGTGGTGAAAGGTTTTCCGGTGATGCTATTACGCGCTTTGCCCTGTATTATAGGGCGTATAAGTTTCACTAACATTTCTTTGTCGGTTGCTCCTAATATTAATAATGTTTTAACACAACCGTTAAGAAGTTCACAAAAAGACATATTACTGCCACTGGAATGCGGACCATTTCTACCACGAGTTCCAACATTTTCGCATTTGCCATGGTTTCGATTTATCTCATTTTTATTTGACTGACGCGTCATGGTCTCCAGGACAGGGATTTTTTTTCTCTTCTTCTAAATGATTTTAAAATTCTTCTTATACATCTTTAAGGGTAGGAGCTGGTTCATTAGTTGTCGGTCTAGGTAGAATCAGATTTGTTTGCTATGGGGAGTAGTGGTAAGCGAGTGGATATGTTTAAAAGGATTTGGTGGATCCTCTAAGTTTTGATCTTCTTTGGACGCTTGAGTTTGCGTGATGGGCATAGGAAAGGAGAAAAAGAAAAAAAAAGTGAGAGAGGGAGGACGGTTCTACATATGAGAAAAAAAACATTACCGGCAATAATTTTTGTACTGTAAATTCTAACGGATACTTGATTGCGGTTTTTTACAGATTTGACAAGGGTTACTGCGTTTATCGGAACTTAGTCTCCATAAGTTAATTTTTATATTATTAGAGGTATCATCTATGGCTTTAAAGGATGCGTATCTTTTCTTTGCGATTTTATAATTTTTTTCAAAACATATGATGCCGTTTTTTAGTAGTCCTTTTTTTTTACATGTATTACACAAACTGTTTTTCAATGATTTTCGCGTCAAGAGGGAGTTCTTGTAATCGCTTGATAGAAACGACGGGAACGTTGGTCTATTCTTTAAACTTTTGCAGTTGAGAGAATATGGTTTCAGCTAATCTTAATCTGCGCATTCAACTGCGAAGCCTCTGATTCTGCCCTTTCTTCTTTGATTTTGGTGATATGCCCTGCTCTAATTGTTTTTTAGTGAAATAACGAGCCGTAGAATCCACTGAACCGAAAGAGTACAAGCAAATCGGTAAGGTGCTCATTATCGATGGGTAATATCTACCCTCGCTCTAGTTTGATATTGTTCTTTTTTCTCTGGGCGCTAGACCGTCAGAAATTAAATTTTGTTAATTATTTCAAGCTTGTATTCTGAATTTGAACTAAAATCATCTTAATTCAAGGTATTTAAGTAATTTAAGCCTTTTAAAACGACAAATAACCTTACTAAACGGTACAAATGTTAATCATTTTTTTTTTTTTTTTCTAGCTTGCTTCATTAAAGTTACTTTGTAGGGATGTAAAAAAAGAGATAAAAAGTTTGGATTTGATTAATAAATTTTAATTTAGAATTCCCCTACGATCTTTGATTTAAATTTTTAACATGACCCAAAAAAAGAAATCTTTATTGATCAATTTCATTTGTTCCATTTAGTTACTAATTTTATATCGTAATAATTATTATTAAATTTTGCAGTTAACTTTTTCTTCGTTGTTTTAGAAATATTCGAGGTCTTGATTTTTTCTTTATTGTCGAGAATTTAAATTTTGTGGTTTGTCAAGTACCAAAATTTTTTTTTAATCACCAAAAGCTTATTTATGTATTTTTATTGATTATTTTCGGGCACGATTTTTCGACTCATTTGCTCAATTCGCTGGAAAAAGAAGCGTGGGTTCCGTAAATCCCCGTAAAATTACCTCTAATTACATCTAGAATAACAGCAATATACGTAGAACTTTTAACTTTGGCGAATAAACGCCGCTGGCCGAGCTACGCTTCATAATAATACTGAAGTAAAACAGTGGATGCTAGGATAGGTGTTAGTCAACTGTTCGTCCTACTTGAAAACCAAGCACCTTCTCGAAAAATAGTATATAGCACTTAACAAGCAGCGCAAAGTCAGCTAATTAAGAATGGGATACGATGTTGGCCCTGGGTGAGCCAGATCAAACACCGGAATAGGCGAAAGCTATGACAGTTGTGTGTCCTGGCCGTGTAACTATCAAAATGCGGCCATATGTATAAAATTGTAAGTAGTAAAATTATTTCTTTATGATAATTCGTCCTGGCCCGGTACAGAACAACTTTCAAGAGAGTAGAAAAGGTAAATGAGTGTTGGAGAGAGAGCAAGAGACAGAGAGAGAAAGAGAGGGAGAGAAATATGATTATTTTAAATAGCAATATTTATTATTATATTCTTACATATATTTTAGCTCTACTGCCAAGCATGTGTGTGTGCGTAGATTGAATGGAATTATGTGCATGTTTGTGACAGGTTTGCAAGGGTGTACGAGTACGGCGGTTTGTTAGTGAGGGGGTGCGCCGTCGAGACGAAATGTGCAGTGTGATCCAAATGAAGAAGTAAATTGACTCTGCGGTGGTGGTCTGGTGTCTCTGAGTGGATTGCTGCTCGAGGTGATGACAGGGCAGGTTTGACTCCTGAGATCTGATGCAGTGAGATGACGCGGCTTCAGTCGATCCGAACGTGGGTGGGGTACCTTTTTTTATGCGGGTGGATCTATCTGATCTGCGTTGTCCTGGAAGTTTTAGGCGAGACTAGCTGACTGCAGAGGGTACGCGAGGGCCTTTATTATCCAAGCACGGACAAGGAGGAAAAACATATCAGATTGTCAATATCGTAGGAGGGAACTTATAGTGTCGCTCTCTCACACAAGAACAGTAACGGTACTCTTTGGAGAAGTAGCGGTTCCTCCCGGAAAAGCAAGGGTATTTTTTAGAAGAGAAGGAGTTTTTCTGTGCACTAGTTGGCTATGTATAAGAGTTTTGCGTACTAGGATACATTTTAAGAAGTTCAAGGGGAATGGTTGAATGCGGGTAAGTATGCGTGGACCGCAGTACACACTTGATTAAAAAACGCGGAAAATAATTTGTGTCAGCAATTACATATAAGAATTATTTTTACGCTTGAAATTAACCATTATCCTATTGGTGGCGCAGGTTCACAAAAATCTCTATAGTCGCTCCGGTTCTACGAAAAATAGCAATTCAATAATAATAATAATAAAAATAATAATAGTAATATTCATCAAAACAAATAAAAAATATATGATTTATAGTATCCATAAATAAAAATAATATATAGAAAGCGGCTTTCATACTCGTTTTTAGAACATAATTATTTTAGAGTGTGTGTGTGTGCTATTAAATTGCACCTACACATGCATAGGCATTGACTTCATACTAAGCAAGTTTAACCCTCTGGTGAAATTCATAATTGGTGCCTCTGGTAATAAAGAGCGCTAAGTGCAGGAAAGCAAAAATTAGGAAGATAGGATAAAAAGGATGGGATTTGTTTAGTCCTCTACCGCTAGCTGGGACTCATCAGTGTAGCGTGCTAGCGATCCAGCTATATACAAACACGTCTCACAATTGCACTGATACGCGTATATAACCGAGAGGCAGAGTTTGATGTAGCGTGTGACAATTGGCATTTTTATTTTAATCGCATGCCAGAATTCATCCAAATTCAATTAAACTCCCGTACTACAACTTGTTCGATTGTTCATTAGAAGCCGTGTTCTATACATTAAATATTGAATAATTGAAAAAGTTGTAGCACGGGAGTGTTATTGAATAAATAATAATAATTAATACTACAGTGGGAAAAAAAATATTATTTGTAATAGTAAAAATGTATCTTCTAACAACCTATTCGTTGTGGTGACAAGGTATGATTGTGTCCTCGCGTAAGGTAAATAGTTAGTACAAATGGCAGTTGGGTTATAAAGTATGCTTGACAAGTTAATTATACTGATGCATAATGTTTAACATACATTTGTTTGTAATTGACTAACAATCCGTTGGTTGTGATATATAGATAATAATAATATGACGATAATAATGAAATTAATAATAATAAGACTTGTAATGTTTATGCACGCAAAAAATAGTTTCTATTACGTTGGAGGATATACTTATAATTTAAATAAATATTATTTGTAAATATTAGTTAAACACTTGGCAACCTGCTTGCTTCAATTTTTTCAAAAATCTTAAATTACACTTTTATAAATTATAAATATAAGATCTTAATCAACGTAAACGACACTGGCTTTTTGCGATAAGTCTTCAAGAAATTTGATCCTTTTTTATATAAATCTTGTTTTTTAATGTTATTCTGCAATTGGATTCAAATAAGTAATTGTATAATCAGTTATCAAATCGTTTACGATTGAATAAATGAACGTACTTAACATGTATTTCGTCTTTCTTCTCTAAAATGCATGAATAATTAGTTTCGCTGGAATAAATGGTATCATTGCTGGTAATGGCGAGAATAGTTCGCTCTAAAATTACCTCGGTGGTGATGTCACATACAACGAATTTGTTCTTGAGCTTGTTTATAATGGATGTGTTAAAAATGTTTTGTTGGATATCTACAGTAATATTTTTATAAAACAATAATTCTAAATGAATACTTATTTTCAAATGATGATCATCAGTTATTGAGTTTTTTACTTTTATCTCTAATTGAGGGAGAGGTAATGCTGCTGTTTTTCCTAAAATACTATGGTTTAAAATTCTTGTATCTTCATTGACATGTTGTGCAGTCGAAGAAAGTTTTTCCACGTTCTCGAGCGGTATGACTTTGGGCTGTACCATAGGACTGTAGTTTTCTGATTCATCCTCTAAATACTAAATAGCCTTAATTAAAATTGACGGCTAATAATAATGAAAATTAGATTATGTATCAAAGAAACTTCTTTTTTCAATATTATTGAAAATATTGATTAGGATAAAACTATTTTACTTTTTTTAACGCAGACAGCTTCACTGGAGAAGCATCTATTCGATTAAATGAAGATCGACATTTTTTCTTTAAGCCATCATTTTGGAGCTCCTTGTCTTAAAGTGCAGCATGAGCTGCTTCTTGTCATTGTTTCTTTTTTTTTAAATCGTAACTATCTTTGGTATAAGGTTGCTTTACCTTTTTGTCACCTAACATTTTATTCTATTTCTGCTGCTCTTTATGTGACCGTTTATTTCGAGCACCCTCTTTGTCTCATTAACTCTTTTTTTTTTGAATCATCAATTTCAGTACATAGTCATTCGATTTTTTCACCTTCTAACATTTTAATGTAATTTTGTTAATTTTTATAACGAGTAGCTCTTTCAGTATGGCACAAAATAAGTTTGTTTTTATTACTCAATGGCAAAGATTGGATAGTACGAGGAACAGCTGTAGGCTGTTTATTTACAAAATAATAAGTCAGTCTCTAATGCTGCAAGCATTGCTGAACCTTTACTTTAAATCTGAGAATAGTAAATGTATAAGGTCTAGAAAATTCAATTGGAAACTTTTGCTTTCTAATAGAGAAAACTTTGTATCAGTGAAAAAAAAATTTTGTGGAAACACGTAACAAATGTCTTATATACTGTCCAAAGTAAAAAAAAAACATTCTTAAAGAGAGTCTATCTGCGTGTGTGTGTGTGAGTGTGTGTGTGTGTATGTGTGTGTGTGTGTGTCTGTGTATGTAATCAGTCGTATCTCAGAAACAAAACAGTCAATTGTAATGATTCTAGGCCTAACATTTTTTTGTTCTGATCCTTGTGACGTCCTGGAAAAAGAATTCAAATATTATACCTTATCAAGATTGATCCAACGATTTTTAAGGTTAAGAAACGTTGTCTTTATCTGTTTTTTTGAGGGCTAAAAAATCTAATTTTGAATTCTAAATAAAAACATCTGATTGGGCTTTGAAGTAGCTTAACTTTTCATTTTGAATCATCCTAATAAGCTATTTTGTTTAGTTTCTAGTAAAGAAATTATAAGATTATTGTGGAAAATCACCTATATCTCTGTAATAACACAACCCGACGTGACAAATGCTCATAAGATGAGACTAGTTATTTCCGATGGATTTTGGGTCGCTGAGAACGAAACCAACTTTAGAATTACTCTATTACGTCAGGGTTTTCAGATATCCTAACCTATAAGTGCGAAAATGGCCCTTTTTGTCTATATTTGAGGTTATGTAGCATCGCGATATTTTTTTTTCACAAAAAACTACAAATAGTATCTCAAAGTAGAGGTCTTGCTCTTTTAAATGCCGTTAAGTTTGCTCGAATAGCTTATTTCTTCTTTAAGATGCTTAATTATTTAATTAGGTGATGTAAGTGATGAGCAGGGAGAGAGATTCCACCAGGACCTAAAATTGAGAAATTAAGTATTTTAAAGAAGAAATAAGTGATTCAAGCAAACTTAACGGCATTTAAAAGGGCAAGACCTCTACTTTAAGATATTATATGTGGTTTTTTGTGAAAAAAAAATCGCGATGCTACATAACCTCAAATATAGCCAAAAATCGCCATTTTCGCACTCATAGGTTAGGATATCTGAAAACCCTGACATAATAGAACAAATCTAAGGTCGGTTTCGTTTTCAGCGACCCAAAATCCATCGGAAATAGCTAGTCTCATCCAATGAGCATTTGTCACGTCGGGTTGTGTAATCTGAAGAGTTGTGATGATAAAAAATTTTAAATACATTTTTTATTCGTTCTTTTAGCTTTTCATAACAAATTTGAGTTCAATACCTTATTAGGGATTATATAACAATTGCTATGGTCAATGAACGTTTTTTCTTCCTGATGTTTTAAGAACTGAAAAATTTAATTATTAATTCTAAATAGCAAAATCTGATGAAACTTCAATGTAGCTTATTTTTTTATTTTAAATCATCTTTGTAAGCTATTTTGTTTGGTTTTCATGAAAGAAACACTAAGATTTTTGTGGAAAATGAGTCATATTTCTGTAAAAAATTGAAAAGCTGTGGTATTTCAAGGAATTTATTTATTCGTCCCTTCAATTATACAGAAAAAATTTGAGTTGTATACCTTTTAGAGATTTTATAACGATCATTATAGTTAGAAACGTTTTTTTTACTTTTTAAAGGACAAAAATTCTTTTTTTTAATTTTTGGATAGTAGCACCCTATGAAGCTATGAAATGGCTCCTTCTATGTTTTAGATTACCTTAAAAAGTTTCCATTTAATGTTTGCATAACAGAAACACTAAGATTTTTGTGGCAAATTAGTCACCTCTCTGTAAAAAACTTGTAGAACTGCGATGATAAAAATATTTATACATTTTTTTTATCCCTTCAGCTGTCCAGAAAAAAATTCGAGTTTTATACCTTATTAAGCATTTTATACCGATTTTCATAGTCAGAAAACGTTTTTTTTAAACCTTCTTAAGGACTAGAAAATCGAATTTAAAATTGTAAATAGTAACAGGTGATAAAGCTTTAAAGTATCTTCATTTTTTATTTTAAACTATCTCAATGAGTTATTCTGCTTAGTTTGTATAAAAGAAATACTATGATTTTTGTAAAGAATGAGTCATATTTTTTTTTTTATTGAAGACCTGTGATGATAAGAGCATTTATAGGTTATTCTACGAAAACCAGGATTTTTTATGTCCCAGTTGATTTTATTTCGAAAACTTTATTAAAAATAATGAGGTTTTTTCTGCTGAAGTTACAACAGAAATCAAATCTAAAAAAGGTATTGCTTCAGTTTTACATGAAATAAAGGGGCTTATCTAGCGTTACCGGTTCGTGTCCAATTCTGGAATCTTCACTTTTGACGACGGCTGGACGCAACATACGGCTATTCTATTTTTTCTGCGGCACACAATCTCAAAGGTATTTACGTAAGCAGTATTTTTATGCACTTTTTAGAATCAAAACATGTATACATGATTGTATGTAAGACTGGGATGCTGTTTAAGCTACGGGTCCAAAACCTGACTGATTCGAAATTCCCACGAAAAATGCTCTTTTACGTTAATATTGTTAATCTTAGGTGCTTCAATTAGGACCGTTTGTATTTATCAGACGTCAAGTGTACTACATACATTTTTTTTAGTTTTGTCGAGGGCAATTTGCCAGTGTAACAGGCTTGCAAGCTTGTCAAGGTAGTCTCCCCAAAATAAAATGTCAGAGCCCCTAACGATACAAAATGTAGTGTATCTTCGCGGAGTGTTGGGTTATTGAGTCAAACAGTGAGATAAACAAATATAACTGATTAATACGTGTTAAAAGTGCAAGGTCTGAGTGTAATTTTTATTAAGAGAGCCGTAATCTTGATTTTAAGACGATTTGGTCAGAGCCCGTAACGTTTAATTTTTTTGGTCAGAGGCTGTAACGGAGCGTAACTTGAAGTATTTTTCGCGAATTGTTGAACTACCGACTCGGATTGTAAAGTGCACGTGTGTAGAGAGTAAATGTCTATTATATGAGTTTAAGGATTAAGTTTAATAATCATGCAGTGCGTGGCAATTACAGTTTTATGACGATATTGTAAGAACCCTTAACGGTTCAAAAATGCCGTGTATCTTCACGTATTGTCAAATCGTCGACTTTAATAGTGAAAGATCTAAACAGAGATGATAAGAGTATGATATTAGTGCAGGGATGAAAATGAACTTTCTTTCAGAGCTTCGTAATCTCGATTTTAAGACGATTTCATTCAAGCCCGTAACGGTACCCATTATACAATACATATATTTCAATGGCAAAACTCTTTCAAGAGCAGATATAGCGGGACCCAAGAAATTTTAACTTACTTTAGTCACAAACAACACAAAATAATATAAGGTCAATCGAAATCGTCTTTTAAGTCTTTGTCCATTTTAGCCTCAAAAATATGCCATTCTTCGTAATATGACCCATATTGAATTTTTATTTGTCTTTCTCATTATCCAGGAACAAATTTTAGTGTAAGAGCTTTTTAAGGGTTCTTTGAATCTCTGTTTTCAGTCAGGATTATTGTTTTTAACAACAGACAGCGTGATGTTTATCTTCTGTCTCATAAATTGTTAAAGAGGAAGTTGGGCTTTTCGAGAAAGACGACGGCGATAACGATGACGAAGATATCTTTTAGTTTTTCGTACTGATAAGAGATTAGAATGTGTGCACTACTGCGCTAAATTCTTCGACTGATATACAACTCTTGTTTACTGCTTGATGATCATATTCATCATGATATAAATAAGGTCTCCTCCTATTCTGCGTTCGAATAATATTCTTTTAAACTCTTTAACTGAGCCTACGAATCTTAGATTAAATGTTTTCGAATATGTAATATTATGTCTTAGTCTCAAATTACCTGCTTCCATGATTATTTGTCTTTTCCAAAGATTTTATATTGGGCGAAATACAATAGCTTGGCACTGAAGGATTGTAACAACGATAATAATGTCGGTAGTCAGAGCACAGTCGGGCGAGCCTCTTCCTTCCGGAGTCCTCCTTCGGCCCGTGATGGTGGACAATTGAAAAGAGCAGCACTCCTTGATAGGCACTCGGCCGCGCCACGCGTGTCCGATCCGGAAGACTCGAGAGGGGAGAGAGCCGCAGGCCAACGAGCAAGACTAGGTTGGTGCCACGCTCCGTAGACAAGCCTGGGTCGAAACAACATTCCGCCCGCCTTGTTCCTTGAACGACTTTCATGCGCCGCCCGCCAGACCTGGATCCGATCCAGCTGGGCTCGAGGGAGGTGAGGGAGTGATCGGCAGAAGGGCTAGATTCGTGATTGGTCGGACATACTCGCCAGCAGCGGTCTTAATGGTGGCTGCCTGGACCAACCCGTCAGGTCCTGGGTGAACTTGGGCAACGCGAGCTAGAGGCCATCGTCCAGCTGACTGGATTAGTGTAGGGTCCAGAAGAACGATGACGCCCCCGACGGCGAAGCTATGTTGTGGGGTCGCCCATTTCGATCGCTGCTTCAGCGTATTAAGGTACTCCCGGCTCCAGTGCCTCCAGAAGAGATCGCGAATCCCTTACACGAGGGCCCAATGACTTAGCTGGTCGAGGTTCTCCTCAGACCGGGTGGCTTAAACTGTCGAGTCGAGCGGAGCGCTAATGAGGAAGTGGCCCGGGGTGAGGACGTCCAAGTTCGGCTGTTTAACACCATCTTGATGCTGACGAGAACAGTGCTGAACTTCTCGTGCTTCAGACGATGGGTACCCAGGATTCGCCGCAAATGTAGCTTGACAGCCCTGACACCCGCGCCGGCCTCCCACAGCCCGCCGAAGTGAAGGGCACCCGGAGGAATGAAACTCCAGGAGATGCCTTGATCGGCGAGGGTTCCAACGACGAGATCCCACTTAAATTCGGCTTCCCGCAATGCCTTTTGAAGTTCTGCGTTCGCTCCACGAAAGCAGGTGGCATTGTCACTCTAAAGCTGAGCCGATCGGCCACGCTGGCCACAGAACCGAGACAGCACGCCGAGGAAGGATGCAGCTGTTAAGTTTCCGACAAGCTCGAGCCACAAGGCTTTGGTGCACATGCACACGAAGACGGTGATGAACGCTTTTGTGGTGTGGATGCCACGGCCCTTTGAAGCAAGCACGTTGAAAGGGCCAGCATTGTCAACACCAGTCCGACTAAATGCGCTAGCCGGCGTGACGCGGGATGAGGGAAGCGGAGCCATCTGCTGCGAGGCGGATTTGGCATGTAGCCGTATGCAGATGGTGCATCGTCGTAGGTAAGCTTTGATCATCGTCGTGCCGTCGATGATCCACGGTCGCCGGACAGTGTAGGCACTTGTGAGGCGAAAGCGGCCGTGCAGAGCCCTGAGATGCGCCCACGACACAACAAGCCGGGCGAGGGGGCAGGCCACGTGAAGAATCGGTGGGTGCTTCTCGTCGTCCGCCAGCATAGAGTGCTGGAGCCGCCTGCCAATGCGCAAGATTTGGTCGTCCTCGCAGAGAAACGCGGCCCAGTGGGTGAGGTGGTGCTTTCTGCCCAGGCCCCTACCGTTTCTGAGACGGCTAAGCTTTTCTTTAGACGACTGCGACTGACTCACGCGAGCGCAGGCTAGAAAAGCGTCCCGAAGCTCGCTGGCAGTCAGCGCTGACAGCACCGGCTTGGCTGAGAGTCGAGAAGTCCGCAGACGTACCCATCTCCGCAGTCGCACAAGGAACCGCAAACGTGCGTTGGGATCGAAAAATTTTGTTAGCATGTTGTAGTCGGCGCTCTGCGTGGTGCAGCATACAACCTTCGAATGGGGCACTGGCGAGGTGGCGTGACTCGAGGATGCTGCAGGGAGCTCTTGGCTCTCATGTAAATCTGACAAGGCAGAGAGCTCTATCGGCCAAGCGTCCGGAGAGCTAGCGAGCGAAGCAGGTCTCTCCCACCACAGATCGTGACAACTAGGCGAGGTGGTATCGGTTCATAGGCAGGCTACGTCAGCCCGATTTGAGCTCGTCGGGACATAGCGCCAAATGATTGATGGCAGGAGGTTTTGGATGTGAGCGACGTAGTTGTTGACGAGCACGTTGCTGGCTGGCTCGGGTGATCGCAGCCACCGCAACACGATCTGTGAATCGCTCCATCCGTGACATCGGTCCGGTGGCACTTCGAGATCCTCCGAGAGGATCTTAAGGGAATGATCATCCACGAGACCAGAGAAGAGGAAGGGTGAAGGCTCCGCATCGGCGAGAGCTTCGTTCTAATAGCCAGCAGACTGATGCGTGTGCTCCCGCCCGGGCCTGAGTACCGTGCATACACGACCGCCACGCTGCCATGGCTCGACGGCTTGCGTCCGACAAAGAATGAAGTTCGAGCGGAGCCGACGCGCTGCAGCCGATCCAACATTGCAGCGAGAGATCACTGATGGAGTTGATCCCCTCGATAAAGTTGAACCAGCAACGGTGCATGGATTAGGGGCCGGCCTCGTCCCAGTCCAGGTGTGCACGCCAGACATCCTGAAGCAAAAGCTTGGCGTTTAGTACGATTGAGGCCAGCCAGCCACATGGGTCGAATAGTCTCGCGATCCAGGCTAGCATGGATCGCTTCGTCAGCATTGCTTGCGGTGGGGTCGTTGGTGGCCGTAGCTGGAACCGATCCGAGACTGGATCCCAGCTGACGCCAAGTTCCGACACAGGCCCGTCAGTGCTGAACTGCCGCCAAGTCGATCGTAGCTGCACATCTTCGGAGAGGCCGTCCAAGAGCTCCGGCGCGTTGGCTACCCACTTTCCTAAGGGTAAGCCACCAGCCCGCAGGAGTATAATCAACTGGTCGCGACGGATGCGTGCGGTCTCAACGTCGTTGGCGCTGGAGAGGATGTCGTCTGCGTAGCGATCGTTCATCGCGATCGACACAGCTTCAGGCCAGGCATGGCCGTCATCCTTGCACTGCTGGTTGATGGTACGCAGAGCCAGGTACGGGGAGCACGCGGCACCGTACGTGATGGTGAGCCGCTGGTAGTGGATAGGCAGTGATTCTGGGCCCGGGCTCCATAAAATCCTCTGCAAATTCACGTCGCGGTCGTCGATCAAGACTTGCCTTAACATAATGCGTATGTCGGTGCAGAACGCCACTCGATGTCTTCTCCACCGGATGAGCACGCTGAAGAGCGCGGCCTGTAGCTTGGGCCCGGCGTGGAGGGCGTTGTTCAAGCTGAGTCCACTGGACGTAGGCCAGGATGCGTTGGAAACGACGCACAGCTTTTTTCCATGATCCCCGCGTTGATAGATGCCATGATGAGGTATGTAGCAGACCGGGTTAAAGGTCTGAGACAGCTCGTTCTTGGTTAGCGCTCTCATATGACCCAGTGCCTCGCACTCGTCCATAAACTGCCGGTACTTGGCTGCCATCTCCGGATTGCGGCGCAAACGGTGCTGCAGGGACCGCAGCGAGCCCAGTGTGCACGTCAAACTGTCTCCAAGAGCACCGAGACCACCTTTCTTTATCGACAGTCGTACAATGTACCTGCCGCTGGCCGCTTGACGGCAGGTTGCAAAACTGGCCTCGCACTCGATGTCGCTTGGTGACTTTCGATGGACCTGGGGTAGCTCTTCCAGTTCCCAGAAGCGCTGTAGGAGGTATGCAAGCTCCTGATGCCAAAGTGGCTCGGAGTCGTCTGACACTGTTGAGCACGAGTTGGCCTGGGTGTTCCGTGCACATGCTGTGGCTCGGCCAGTGAAGATCCAGCCTACTGCGGTTGATTGGGCGACTATTTCGCCCCGCTAGAGTATTCCTGGGCGAAGTAAGCGTGGGTACACGTAAGCACCAAGGAGAGCCTCAACCTTCATTGACGCTGGGGCTCGTAATCGCCACCTCAAGGCACTCCAATTCGTCCTCCCAAGTACGACGAGTCATGGAGTCCATGCATGACGAAGTGATGGATACAAGCCAGTCGTCCCAAGCTGTCACAGGGCATCCAAGAGCCTTGAGCTGGTCCCGGTGTCAATCTAGCGTATCAAGGAGCCCTTGCAAGCCTTCCGCAGACTCGTCTTGAAGAGGCTTTAGGTTGCGAAGCGCCATGATATGGTCCTCGACCAACAGACAACGATGCTCGAAGCGGGCCTCGAGCAGGGCCCATGCCGTGGCGTATCTGGCGCCGACGATCTACAGTGTATCGAGGACTGCCTTCGCCAGACCCTGGACGTGGTTTTTGAGATAATACAGCCACTCTACGTCCGAAAGTTGCTTGTCTTCATGGATGAGTGCCCTAAATAAGTCACGAAACGGCTCCTAGTCCTTGCGTTGGCCCGAGAACATTGGGATGTTGACCTGGGGGAGCCGTGGACCATGCCCGATTGCGACGACGCCTGCTCCTGCAGGGGGGTCCGTGGGTGCTGGCACCAGGGCAAAGCGATTCCTGGCGTTGCAGATATAGGATCGGGCGTTGATATAGCCGTTTTTTCTGATGACGTGAAGACTGGTTTTAATGTTCGCGGTTTCGTCGTCGGGAGCTCTTACTAGCAGATTTGCATGGTTGGCCTGAAAGTCGATCCAATAGCTGTCAAGCAGTTTAAGCCGGGTTTGAACTTGCCCGAGAGTTCACTGTTCTGACAGGATCGCCTCAACTGACTGCGAGAAACGAACGATTACGTCGGCCAGAGCACGCTGCGCCGCCAAAAGGTTCATCCACTTGATTTCCTCCCTAAAATAAGTTGCAGTGTGAGCTCGACACTCGTTGTCGAACGGAGCTTTTCGTCTTTCCACCCTCCCCTCCACCCCTCGAGCGTAAGTGCGTGGCGCATCTGTGACGTAGCCCGGGTGCCCCAGCTCAAGCCCGAGCCTCGCCTCCGCACGAGCGAAACACATCTGGGAAGGGTGTGGCACCTCGCGCGAGTGACCAGGTAGCTGATGTCGTGGCTTTTCCGTAGCCGTGGCAGTTCGTGTTGGTCGAGCTCAAACGCGATCATGTGCTACTTCTGCGACGTGAGCCTCCAGCGATCACGGCAGTCCCTTTGAGGTTAAGCATCTTGTGCGTGAGTAGAGCACGCAAAGCGAGCTGTAGACTGCTTGCGGTGGCTTTTATAGCTTATGCACCTTGCGTGAGCATGCGGCTGACGTTCACCACAGGCATCAGGTCGACCGCAGTGGCTTGCTCGGTGGCAGCTCAACTTTTGTCTCCAGTGAGATTCAACTTGTTTACTTACATTGTTCGTAATATCGATGCACCTCCGGTGGGCTGTCCTGGGTCACTGGCGCTCAAAAATAGTCAAAGCTCGAAGGACCAAATGTTACTTTCAAAGATTCTTTATTGGGCGAGTTACAATAGCTTGGCACTGAAGGATTGTAAGAAGGATAATAATGTCGGTAGTCAGAGTGCAGTCGGGTGAGCCTCTTCCTTCCGGAGTCCTCCTTCGGCCCGTACTGGTGGGCAATCGAAGAGAGCAGCACTCCTTGATTGGCACTTTGCCGCGCCACGCGTGTCCAATCCGGAAGACTCGAGAGGGGAGAGAGCCGCAGGCCAACGAGCCAGACTAGGTTGGTGGCACGCTCTGTAAACAAGCCCGGGTCGAAACAACACTTACTATGTCAGCGCTTTTGACCCTTATTTTAGTTCCAACGGGTCCGTCTGTTTAAAGTTACAGTTAGGATTTATTTACATAATGCATATATGATTCTATATAATTCCACACCATTGCATATTACAGATAATTACTATCATTTAGTATTCCAATTATTTAACTGAAAAAATGTTGATGCATCAAGAACTATATGGTAACTAATAATATTAATAGTTAAAATTACAATTAATAGAAATATCGTATACATTTTGTTTTCATTCTCATGAATAAGTAGATAATTTATTTATTTTTCTCCTAAGCAGTGTATAAAAATATATAAAAACATCTCTGAATACAGGCAAACTAAAATTTTAGATTAAGTACAGGTGATCTGATATGTAGTTAAAACTTATAGAATCCAAACGGTAACTAAACATCAAATGATACATCGTATACGATTCTCAATTTTTTTTATATCAAGCACAACAAATTTGATTCTATTATAATCCAGGTTTGTAAAGTTTGAGCATAGTAAGCGGTATATTTATATCTATGTTTCTATATTGCTGTGCTGTTATCATTGTATTTATTACTTGAGGAGGCTCTGTCATGAAAATTTCCAAAAAGATATACGTCACATTGTACAAATAAAGGCTCGCTGAATCCAATGCTGACCTTATATAGATCTTAAATCAGTCCAAATCTTGAGAAATTTCCACTGCAAGTTGCAACTCATGCAACTAGTTTATACAAAAATTTATTAACAGCATAAAAACACGCGTTAGCCTAGTGTTGTCTTGGCCTGATTTTATCTGTAAAATTGTGCTTGTCACTGATAAAGGTACCTAGATATTTAAATGTAAAGACCCTTTTAAAAGGTTCCCCTGCCACTGATAACTATTGGCTATGCTTCTTTTCTCCGCTATTATTTCTAAGTTCTCTATTCTCTTTACTAACATACAAACCTACATCCTTTGCTCTCTTAATTAAAGTGTCTGAACTTTGAATGAATTTATTCTTATTATCGCACACAATATCTAAATCGTCCAGGTAGCCAAGTACTTAAATTGTTCCGTTCAACGTCGACAAACCTTCATTTAAAAAAGCTGCGTATGGTATTTTTCAAATACAGATTAAACAATAAAGGTGATAAAGCATTTTCGTGCATAAGCCCTTTCTGAATTTCCAGCGGATCAGATAGTTTGACGCTAGCACGAATCCTCCCTTCGTTTTCTTGGTTTCATATTTTTACAAAGTTCGATAAATTTTTGGGATGCCAAAGGCCATGAGTATTGGATAAATTTCGATTTAATGATTGAATCTTATGCCTTTTTAAAATCTACACATGATTGGTAAAGGTCCTGGTTGTAATTTGATTTTTCCTTGATGATTTGTCTGACAGTAAGCATTTGATTGCTGGTTGAATGATTACTCCTAAATATGCTTTCGTTATCTTCTCTAATGTCGTCAACATATGGTTTGAGTTCTATAAGTAATATATTTAAGATTATCTTGTAATAAATTTGAAGCAGTAGAATAATCTCATAGTTGTTGCATCATCTTCATTGATGGCCTGCTCGGCAAAACGAGCTTCTTCTGAAAAGAGCATGCTGATAAGCGACTGCACTACACAAATAATTATAATGCACTGAATTTATTTTGACAGCAGCCTGTGCCATTTTCTGGGTGGAATTACATGCTCTTAATTTGTCTCCTCTTGTCACTATAATTTTTACGGTATCTGTCTTCTTCCGAATTTTTTTTGCTTGCTTTCTCGGCTATAAATGCGTGATTCACACAGCACCTGTACCTATATCCATCATTAACTTAAAACACATCCACGCGATTACGATGGCCACTGAATACCGCTTCTCTATTACTTCCGTACATACCCAAACCTATGCCACTCCTCATATTATCTCGCTCACATAATTCATCTTGACACTAGTTATTCACCACGCGTTTATCCTTATTTTCCTACTATAATATACTTAAACTATATTCTCTTCTCTAGCACTACTCTGGTCGCATCCGTGACTCTGTTTTGGCTATCACGCTCGTTTCCTCGTCTTATCTTCTCCTTCACCTCGTGTTTCCTCAGCATCTGATTCGGTGTGTTTTTTTTTTTTTTTTTTTTTTTTTTTTTTTTTTTTCTTTTTTTTTTTTTTTTTTTTTTTTTTTTTTTTTTTTTTTTTTTTTTTTTTTTTTTTTTTTTGCATCCCTCCAGTTATATATAAACTTAAATGAATAAGCTTTGCGAAAAAATTGCTTTTTAAAAAAAAATTTAAACAATCACATATTGTTATTTACAATTGAAATATTAATATGGATTCTTGATAATAGGGCTTTTGCGTCATATTTTTTTTTTTAATTAATTGGGTTAATCAAGTAGGCTATCAAAAAATATTTTACACGTGTTTTTTCTTTTTTTTTATAAATCAAAACTGACAAAGATATACCGTATGAAAGTTACACGTGATGTCATACCTGTAGTCGATTATGCATTGGATTTTATACAGGTATGACGTCATACAGCCCCCACTACTGAACATTGATATGCTCTATCTTCAGAAATTTTCTTTTCTATGAAAAGAGAAAAAATACAGGCCAATATTTTTTTAATACCTACCTAACGGACCAAATGGAAATTATCATGCAAGGACCCTATTGCCCTTATTTTGTAGTAAGTTTGAAGTACAACCGTCGTATTCTTAGTAAAATATCCTTTCAAAAACCCTTTCATATCGATAGACCAATTATTTATAATTGCTATCAGAAAAATATGAATCAGCTTAGCTGTTGCACGTCGCACCGGCGCGGCGCACAGTAGGGGAAAACACACTCTTTTCGTTCAAAAGTTACTAGAGATCACAATTTTTTACTGATTTTACAAAATTTTTTTTTAATTTAAAGGTAATATGATTTTTAAGATATCTGTGGTAACCGAATTTCAATTTTTGATCCCAAATTTTTTCTACCTAACCTCAAAAGTCGGAAAATCGTAATACTTGCTGCTTTAAACGTAAATATCATTCATTAGGTGACCCATCCAGCAAAAAAATTGCGGAATATCACGGACATAGTATATATTTAATATAAATAATTTAATCAAATATTTAAAAAGAATTAATCCAAGATAGCATATCCAATATGGCGGACCGAAATTCAAAAATAGTAACTCGGGGGTTTTTAAGGTCGCTGATTAATAATCTGCTATGAAAATCTGCAAATTCAAAATGGCCGATCCAATATGGCGGACAAAAATTAAAAATTTTTTTTAACCTTAGAAAAAATTTTTACCCAGGGGTTTTCGGGATCGCTGGCTAATAATCTGCTATTAAAATTTAAAAATCTAGAATGGCCGATACAATATGGTGGACGAAAACTAAAATTGTTTTCCAATTCTAGCCAAAACTATTTTACTCGGGGGTCTTCGGGATCACTGATTAGTGATCTATCTTTAAAGTTTGTTAATTCAGGATGATCCAACCAATATGGCGGAAAAAAATCGAAAAATTCCTCCGTACTTGGATTGATATTCTTACCGAAGGGTTTTGAGATAGTTGACTACAGGCATTCTATCATGCTTACAATTTAAAATGCAAGACTGACTTTGCCAAATACAATAGATTTCTGAGTTGATTCTTGGATAAGTTGTGTGAAAATTGGTGAAAATATTTCTTTTTTTCCAAGATCTATGACTTTGAATAGGTAATTATTATTAGTAAGCAACAGAGGTAGTATCATAACGTACCCGAGATGAAATGATTATTTGCTTTTTCTGGTTTATATGTAGGAAAAAGTAATTTGTTTTTAGCCCTTAGGTGTGTGAATATATAGTGGGTGTGCATATGTTAAATAAATCTTGTAAATTTTATCGTAATGTAGTTAAGTTTAGAGTACTGGTATATTAAAATGTATGCGAATATAAAATGTGTTAATAACACCAACTAGTCATTTTTATTACTTACATAAACTTTTTTGTCACTGATTGAAATCAATGATTAACAACTTTAAATTCGAGCGGCTATATATATCTTCCTATATTATATAGTGAATAAGTGTGGGGCTGGAGGTATAGCCCCCCACATCCTCCCTTGACCCCCCACGCCCCCCCTCCCCCACATTTACTTTACGGCTATTTATAACTATGCATAAGTAAAAGTAATAATAAGTTAATTCTTAACAAATTTTAAAAGTATAACCAGCCCGCTTACACCCCATGACCCCTTACGCCCCTGTACGTCCCACCACATTTTTTTAATTGCCCCCCCACAGCCACCCTACACTGCTCCCCCACAATAAAAGGGAAAATGATATCGTTTTCTCCGTTATTAAAAACTATTTTGTCCCCCTCCCACCCCCCCCCCCTCCCAGCCCCCCCCCCCCCCCCCCCCCTACCACCCCCCCCCCCCCACCCCCCACCCCCCCCCCCCCCCCCCCCCCCCCCC
>JAPYYV010000276.1:0-36677 GCA_030522625.1 Copidosoma aretas
TCCGCTGATTTTCTTCGGGGATCGATTAACTGTTTCTCTTACGTTACGGACAACATGAGCGGGAGGTGTGCAGGAGTTAGTCCTGGTGTTTATACGTAGTCACCCGGTCGGGACTCAGGCAATACACCGAATTCCCACTACCCCCTGCCATCCCTTTCCCATCCCTCTCCCAAGTGTCGAGTGCCGCAAAATAAAGGACGTATGACACTATAATATAAAAAAAAAAGAAAAAAAAAAAAAAGAATTAGCACCATAGGTGTGATGGATAGGATAGGGCTACTATCATAGATGTCGGGTTAATATAGTTTTCGTAAATTCATGTTAATCATGGTTTATACATTCATTACTTACGGGTTGAATTAGGTTGCGTGATCACACCTCAAAACGTATACTGGCCCATCAGCATGCTCATGTTCATTAAAGAATGGGGTTTAGTCAATGCGTATTTGCAAATTGTAAATGTCTTGTCGATGTATTTTTTATGAAAATGTTTTTTATCATAGTGTTGACCGTTGTATAAATACAGCGTTGCGTGTCTACTAATGTAGTGCTTGCTGCACTCATATAATGTAGGTCCTGATATTCACCATGTGAAATGTTTTATGAAAATAATACGTGTTGCCCAATTCTATCTAAGTTCTGTTTAATATATATTTTCATATAATCATAAATTTCCATTAATTTTTGCAACTTTTATGTGATCCAGGCTTTTACAATGATTTTAATGATTTTACAAATTTTGTACATCTAAAATCTTAATATCTACATTGACTTGCTAACTTAGGAACCAACACTTCATACCACACAGTAGAGGCTTACCTATATGTCATGGTCTATAGCTACTTCTACACGCTTCTAAGTATTTTTATCCCCATGCCTCAAGTATACAAATCACAAACGACACACCGATGTATTCTTTTGCAATGTCACTTCTAGTAATTGGTTTTAGTGTCATAGTAAACATACATGTTTATTTCTCGATATTGTGGATAAGAAATTTGTTAATTTGCGCCGTCATTATGATGTAATGTAGCCCACGTCCAGCGATTATGATGTATCTGTTTATTTGATTCGACTTATGTCGGTTGTTGCCTGTCATTGTAATATTTATGTTGACAGTACCTAATGAAGTAGTTGTATACGACAAAACGTAAAACCGTTTCATCTACATAAATAAATTATGCTCTAAGAAACCAAGTTTACGATTCTTTTCTTTCAAAGACTAATTCATCCTATTTGGAGCAAGAAAGAAATAGAAGTAAAGTGTTTTAAAAATTTGACTTAATATAAAATTTTAAAATTCGAAAGAACACGTGGCGTATTTCATAAAAAAAATGTAGAAATCAGTAATAGTGTAAGTAAAACATATTAACAATAAAGTTATAACACTCCACTTGATCTCTTTATTTTAGTTTGATATAATAGGCGGTTTTCGATATTTTAGTTTAAGTAAATTATCCTTGAAGTACGATATTATATATTTTTTATGACTCAATAATGAAATTTATTTTCTTTTATTATAATATGGTTATATCATAAAATCATCCTTTTCCAATTATATTTTTGATAAACTTAGTGAAATCAAAACTTAATATTATTTTCTCCTCTAGCACAATCTCAAAGTTACTAAAACATCTTTCGAAAAATTGTATATGTGGAAGTAAATACCAAAAATCAAAATTGAAATAACAGAGGTATTATTCTCTATTATTATTAAAATGTTTCGAATAAGCTTTAAGTTTTTATTTTAAATCACTTCATAACGGAACCAATGTCCCAAGAAATTATATTGTACAACCGCAACCTGAGGAAAAACTGATAAGTTTGCCATGTATTATAAAAAAAAAATTGTTTAAACATAAAAATTATTATAATAGATGTATTGAAAAGGATTTTAATATTCTCCTAAATTCCCAAATGGACTTTTTTTCAAACCCTCTGGAAATAATTGAGTTTAGTTTACTGCAATCCATTTCTTTAATATCAATAAGAAACAATATAATATCTGTTGTAATTTTATAGCTGCATATTAGAGGAAAAATGTTTTTTAGAGGCTTTGAAGCCACTTTCATTTCTGTGCAATACTTTCACTGTTTTTTAACAATTATGGGATACACAAGTGTCTCCAGGGGCGGAGGAGGAAGGGCTCAGGCTGCACTCTAAGGAATTCAGACGTTTATGGATGGGTTCGAAAATGTGTCTCAGGCGGTAGGGCTGCGAAGAGGGGGATATTATGAGGCTTTGGCTACTTGTGAATAACTTTAGCTTTTTACCAAAACTATTTGGAAGTGAGGCAAAGCTATAAGGTGGCTGTTGCAAAAGAGCTTGGCCTGCTCCCTCAAGAATATGGGTGTTCTCGGGCTGTGGGATCGTTAATGTACTGATTGAGTGGGGGACTATATGGCGAGTAGTGCAAGGTGGCTGTGGTTAGCACAGAAGATAAGATACATGTACAAAAATAGTATGAAATAGAGTTTTAGAGGGGTCGGGGATTTAGGGAGGGGGATGTTAGAGCCCTGCAAGGGGGCTTTTTAAAACAAAATGAAGTATTTTTACGTTAAATACATAGAGAACAAGGAAATTCTAGCAGGGGTTATGTGTGTGTATGTGAAGTAGGGGGGCTGCGGGAGCCACATAATGAATGACAATCGTATAACACACGTAAAAATTGAGCAAATGTATTTATGAATTCTGCAATGGGAGATGAAGTGCAAAGGGACCGTCAGAATGTTTTCCTCAAAATTATATACATAAAAAATGCTTATATATTTGCTCATTATTACACTCAAAAAAAAAAAGGTTATTTTATTGAGTACTTTGTAAGATTTGATGATAATTTACTCAAAACAGTAGTTTCAAATAGGTATCGTCCATTTAAACGTCTTTAAAATATCTTAATATTCCATCATTGTAATATTTAACTATAGCATAAAAAAAAGATTATGAATATATCGGATAGCTGTTGACTTTTCACTTACACTAATTATTAAATTTTTTTTTAAATTTTTAGGTGGAACCTAATAAGGATGATGAAGCAGTCTCTAAATTTGACAACATCGAATATAGTCAAAGCAATGCTGATGAAGAATAAATAAAATTAGTGCGTCTTTTTTTTTAAATATATTGTGCTGATCTATTTTGTTGATATTGATTAAAGGTGATAATTTTTGCATTGTAGACAACTGTATACTTCTGGACCGCAAGTAAGACTTAGCAAGCTCAGACATTGACTTTGTCATTAATAAATATTGTAACTTATATCTACTTGGAAGGCATTTCATTATTAGTAGGAGAGGTGTTCTCTATATTTTTTAAACATTGAAATAGGACAAGATGTGTCATTTGGTCAATAAAAGTACTTAAAAACGAGTATCTAAATCTTAATCTTACAATACATTGCATTCCGTGATTTGTTTTATCGTAGTAACGTGATAAAAACTTGACTATTACAATGTTTAATATTATATTTTAGATTTCTTCGGAATTTTCGCATAGCGATCATTATTGTACTTGTCATATTTAATAATTTGTTCTAGTGTTTCGGGTGATAAGTAAAATATTTGTGTTTTAAAATATTTAGAATAATTAAATATACTTTAGGTGTATTTGCCAGCAGCAGATCTTACAGCACTCTATGTTATAGTAAAACCTCGCAACCTGACTTCCAATTTTGTGGACGTGCTATAGACGCTACATTAAAAATTAAGGTGAAGGTAAAATGAAAGTGTATAGTACTTAAATATGTTATTAATTATTGAATCAGAATGTAGGAAAATCAATGAACAATTAAGAATATTCTTTCGATCGCAGTACAAATTATGTTTGGAATGTGCAAATTACGCTTCTATGTGCTAGCACTTTACTACCAATCGTGGATATTTACAGTAATTACTGTCACATCATTGCTAAATACTTGTTAATACTTTCTTAGGGACTAATGGAGGTCAGGAAAATTAATTCAGACGGTACTTGTCTCATAGTAAGAAATAGTTTATTCTCAAGAAATCGCATCTTGTGCATACTAACTTTACTGAGGATAACAGACGTTTGAGCACGTAGCGGGGGCAAAAGCCACGAGCAGCGCTGTGCTCTGTACATGCAGTATATACAAATACAAAAAAAAATAGCCTATGCATAGCTATATATCCGTCACTTCCGATAACGACAGAATTTATGTATAAGATAGATTATTATTTGATGAAATTAGATTATGATTTTACATACAAATAAATGCCCTGACAACTGCTTAAGAGACTGAGTCACAAAGTTATCTTATGAAAGGCACCATATCAATTTAAATATCTTCTTCAATCCCGTACATCTAGCAAGAAGATATATTAGATCCCTCGCATTCACTATTGTATGATATTGTAAATAATATGGCTTACTATAAGATACTGTGAGTTCTTTAAATTATTGGTACACACAGAAGAGACAGATTTTAAAAATATAAAGTTTATGTTTTATCAATGTCAAATTTTGTTGTACTTTATTAGGTGAGGGAACCTCTCTTACTGATATAGATTATTATCTTTACTAATAAGTCTATACTGCTGTATGTTATTGGATCATTCTGCTAAAAATTGTGGTGCATGTAAAACTTAGTGTTACGACTTTGATATCGTGACCTGTCTCGGCCATAAAAAATTTGGTTTTAAATTGTAATCAACATTATTTAATAGACATATTAGAACAGAGCACGTAAGGGGCCAAATCTTGCAATACGAGGAGACAGAGAGAGAGAGAGAGAGAGAGAGAGATAGTTGCCAGCGAATCTCTTTATGTCCTTGTCTAAAATATGGTATACATAACCGTCAGCTGCTTACGCATTGCAATATAAGACGTAAAGTGGGTGCTACTCATTCGTTGATAAGACAGTGACACACTTCTCTCTCTCTCCTTGCATTCTTGCCCAGTTTACAGGATACTAGGCCCCTTGCATGCTCTATCCTAATATATCCATATATTATTGCTCTCTATCTAATAAATAAGAGTCAAAGTTTTGATTTTTATTACAATAGAAATGCCTCACACGTATTTCATAATGTAATGTACATTTGGCGTGGAACATAGTGCCTGTGGCATTTCAGGACTAACCCTTGATAGGGTCACCTGTAGATGACGAAATATTGGCCTGTACCACCATAAACGGAATGATCTGCCTAGTGCTGTTTGTTTTTAATTGTGAAATAAACCTTATGAACATACATATACAAGAACTAATAATTTTGGGAATCAATGACCATTAAAAACCGATGTGCCAGAAAACATATTTTTTTTTATTTTTAAATGTAATACAATATTGTTAATTTATTTTGAAAAATCAATTATTTTCAGTGTGATGACTGCCATTTTGGATCTACTATTATCATTTTTGAGAATCTAACTTATAATTCATGTTTAACGATTTCAAAAATTCTGATCATCGTATTAATTTGATTTTTTTCTATTTTATATGATTGATTAAGATCAAGATATTGTAATTTTTTACCCTCTCTGTCGGCTTTTCCGGCTGTTATTGGACAATAGCCATCGCGCGACAAAAATGATTTGTAAGAGAATATAAAAATGAAAGAATAAAAAAATAATAATAATAATGGGAGACTATAGAAATTCTAAATTAAAACTTTACAATTTCTAAATTAGGGTAGGAACTAGCTTAAAAGTTTTTAAAATATTTCAATTCATCATGCATGAAATGTACATACATATATATATACTCATATTGTAAGAGTATGATTCTGATTAAGCAAATAATTAGGAACTTCCTGAAAAAAAGGGATTTTTTTTCCACAATGTTTTGACCACGATAATAATATTTTTTAAATCACCAATTTCAAATCAGGAACCTTTTATGCACACTTTTACTGTGCATTTTTCAAAAATCTTGTCTAGAAATTTTTTTCCAACATTTAGTACATAATAATATACATATCAGTATATGGACCATGTATCAGAAGCTGGCTGTTAAAAAAGTCAGTCTCTTCTACGATTTGTTACAAATTCCACAGGTTTGCCCTTATCGTGTTATTTTTTATATCGTAAGAAATGTTAAAAATTTTAAGTCCCTATGAGACACGATAAATTTAAAATGTATTTTAGTGCGAATTAAATAACTAACTTTTAGTTGCTGTTCGTCTGTGTAAAGTGCAGAAGATAATAAGGATAATCACTTTTAAATTTGAGATGGAAATTATGTGAACATAAATAAAAACAATCATGAGTGTCATTGGGGTACTAAGATAATACATACTCTTTACTACGTGTAAGAGTAACAATACTATTGATGTCAAAATGTCTCGTTACCGCGAATTTCACAAATTTAAATAGTGTGGACTCTATTTTTCTAAATAAATAATTTCGTTTTTAAAAGATTATGCACAAAATTTTTTTAAGTTCAACATATAAAAAAAAGGAGTGCGAGTAATTGAAATTCTCAAGTTGTGAAAAAAATAAAAGATATTTCTTTCTCATCAACAGAGTTTTTGGTAAATAAACTTTTATCAATTCATAGTATCAAATATATTTTCGATCACATTTATAATGGTGGTTATAGAGCTTTGTGTACAATAAATTAAAAAAACAAATTGAAAGTAAAAATGGTACTGATAAAGAGATACTTGGTAAAATTTTAGAATTTGTTGAAAGTCGTTCATAAAGCCCGATAAAAGCTGCTTATAGGATTTAAAAATTCTCTCTCTGCTGTAAAAGTTCTTCAGTTTTTTATTTAGCTGTTGACGTCAAACAAAAACAAAAAATTATTTTCAAAAAAAACAAAATTGCAGAATCACTTAAAAATTGAAAAACTTCTTTGACAGCATGCTCTAAAATAAACAAAATTGATAAAAGTGCAAAATCAATGAAATATGTAAACATTTCTGTATATTATACATTTTATGATACAAAATAACGATGGATCAAATGACAAAATTAAACAAAAATAATGTAACGTGGCTTCTCCCAAAAAAAAAGAAAAGATATTTCTTTAAACTTATATCGAAAAATAAAGCAGGGAAAACATATTATACAGGTTGGAAACTGGTACCAACATTACCTACAATACTTGTAGAGCGACAATTGTTTCTATGAGGTTGGTATAACATGATTCTCGAACCCATATAATTTTTGAATAAATATAAAGCTTTTTTATATTCAACAAAATTTTTAAGTCTTAAAACAAGTCTTGTAAAGATTTGAGTTTAGCGGAACATATAAGTAAGGGACAAAAAAAAATAGCTATGATAAGTATGGCTTGTATTCTACTTATGTGGAAGATGATTGCTCATAGAACCTTTAGACATTCTTCAGCCATAAGCACTATAGAAAATGCGTTCCTCCAGTTTAAATTCGATAAACAGAAATAATATGAACTGGAAGTATTATTTAGAGCAAAGATTCTATGATACCAAAAAAGCATAAGAAATCGTTGATATAACCATTTGAGATTTTTCAGTAGGAAGGAACCTTTCGGAAATAAAATAATAATTTTTAATGGAGACTTTCGTAGAATTCTTCCAGTAGTAAGACATGGAAACAAAATTATTATCATTCTAAAAAATATAAAAGATTTCAACCTTTGGCCTTCGTTTCATACTTGAATTTGTAGAATAATATAGGTAGATCCAAAATTATCTTCGTTGTTACTGAAAATAGAAATAAAAATTAAAACATTTAAAATTCCTAGCCCATGGGAAATAAATAATTTGGGTTACAAAGTTTTAATACTCTTATTGATTCTTTAATGTGCTGAGCTATATTGTCTTCTATCGATAAATTCGCATATTTTTAAACATAAATTCTGAGTAATATGCAAGTATCATTAGTAACTTTCTAAAGCATTGATTATGCAACAAACAGATAATAGATAAAGCCGATAAGAATATTTACATCAACTTTCCAACAGAATATTTGAATTGTATCAAAGGAGGTCTGCCTCCATGTAAATGACAATAACAAATTTTGGTTATCATCGTATTGATAAGAAATTTAAGTGTGTCAGAAGGACTTTTCAATTGTACAAGATTGGAACTTATAAAATTATATAAATACAACATCGTAGCTGAAATAATCATAGGAGAAAAGAAAGAAAATAGAGTTTTTATTCCATGAATGATACTAAATGAAAAAAAAAATTTGTCACTGCCTTTTATTTTGTACAGAAATAATTTTTATTCGCGTAAGCTTTCTCTATGACCATTATTAAATCACATCATCAAACTTTTAATGTCTGAGGATGTTTGAGAACCTTTTTTTTTCTTATGGAAAATTATATGTCCCTTTATCGAGATATAAAAATCTGAAAAAAAATGTTCATTTAAATTAAATCTGAAAAAAGGTCTAAAAATAAACATATCTTTTGAAGGCAGATTTTTTAATAATCAGAAAATGATTGTCATTAAAATTACTGTTAATATTTCAATGAGTCGTTTCTATTTAAAAAAGAAACATTATCTTATAAAAAGTTAAGTATCAAATTTAAATTTTTTTACGATACAAAATATATTTTTTGTACTATCGTGTGCAAAAGTTCGAGTTTGTGCACGCATTGCGTCTGCAAAGTACCACTTTTCCAAACGCTATTGTCCCTGTAGCTGAAAATAGTATACGATACTCGTCCGCACGTTGGTAATCCCGCACTCGCTTTGCTCGTGAGGGAGCGACCTACTTTGAGCGCTTACATCGTAATGTACTATTTCGTTACTGTCCATTCAGAAAAATATTTATGGACATCAAGTTTATTAGAGCAATAGGTGTGAACTAAAGTTTTTAATTTAGAAAGCTTATAAACACATCTACAAATATATGAAAAAAAATTTAATGTTTGCGATTCGTGTAAATTTGTTGCAACAGGAAACAATAATTATCTTCGTCGCAAAGAAAAATTTAAAAACATAAAAAAAAACAATTATTATGCATGAAATGTCAATCATCTGTCAAATGGAGTTATAATTTATCAAAACATATAAAATGCCATGATGAAAACATTTACAAAATTTTTTTTCCAAATTGTGGAATAGGTTATATCAGAGCCAAATACTTAAAAGAACATTCAAAATTATATAATGATAATAAAAACGCTCATCTAAATACAAAATATTTGTTTGATTTTTATTACATTTTATAGTTAAATTATTTAGTCATTCCTCGTAAGTGCAGGTACTACTGGTGGATTGTAAAAATATACAAAAACTTGTCTCTCAAGGCTGACAAAAAGTCATAGAAATAAAAGTTGTTGATAAAACTTCCAAACAAGCATATTGAACAATTTTGAGTACACATCTGACAATAGATTCCAAAGAGTTTTTTTATAGTGCTTGCAAATACTTTGAAAAATAGGTATAAAATGAACCTTTATACATAAGAATCTGATATTATTTCTTTTATTTACATATTTAGTAAATCACACACGTTTACACACAGATTCTTAGACGTACATTTTTACATTAAGCAATGAAGAATTATGCAATTCACTTATATAACTCACAGTAGAAAATGTATAATAAGTACACAATTTATTAATATAGGCACGGTAATAAAAGTAAAAAAGATTCAGTTTTAAATGATCAAGAAATAGCATAACATTGTTATAAAAATCTATGTTTAATTGAAAAAACCAGCACAAAAAAATTGTTTAAACGCTCTAAAAATATATACACATAGATACGCCCGATCAAATAAAATTAATCAAAAAACTTAATGCACCGATTTAAGGCAAATAAATCAACGAGAAAATAATAGATTTTTGAAAATTTGCTTAATTAAAATAAAAATAAAATAATATTATTGTGCTTCTTTCTGAGCAGTAATCGAAATAACAACACAAAGTAAATTTAGCCAGGTTTGAACAAAATCGGCAGTAGAGATCCCGAGTTATGACTGTTTGAACACATACATACACCTGCACACATGCACACTCTAGCATACGCACATACGGACATATATTTTGGCCAGAGTATTGTACGTGATCAATTCTCATAGAACAACAAAAAATTCCATATGGAAATTACCGTAAAAAAATTTTGACGTACAATGTTTTCTTTGTGAAAACTTAATAATTTTTTCCACGTGAAATTTTGCAAGGGGGTTACATATATGAGATTTTCATACGACATTACAATCAGTTCAAACTTGCTTAGTAAAGACATTAGTCATAGAATTCTAATCAATTGTACTAAACAAAAAACAGCCAAATACATAATGTTATGTGACCATTTTACTAGACTTAAATTTATCTTTTGTGCATTACGTTCGCATATTGATACTGTTAGCACACTCGCCTGAGCACGACAAATTTTGATTTGCAGACATATGGTGGTAACTTTTGCAGAGAAAACTATTGATTATTTTTTAATTGAATGAAATAACACTTGCATCTAAAGTTTTTTTGTTTGTAAATTATTTTTTCGCATTTTCATCCACAAGATAGTGTACACTATATAATACAAACTTGTGTATTATAATAAAAACTCCTGAATAAGAATAATTTTTATAAAATAAATCTTTTTTTAAATTTTTGTCTGTCATTTTAAAACTACCACATTAAATTTATGAATTCTCGTATCAGATTTCTAATCAGCCACCTTAAAAACTTGTGAACGTAAATAATTTTTTAATCCGTGACTTTTTTTGTAAATTTTAGTCCGCCATTTTAAATCCGCCATTTTAAACTTATAAATCCTTCTAGCAGGTTTGTAATCAGTGACCTCATAAGCCCCCAAATATAAATAATTTTGTAAATCATAAAAACTTTTTTAAATCTTCTTCTGTCATTGTGAATCCACCATTTTAAATTTATGAATTCTGATAGCGGATTTGTAATTAGCGACATCAGAAACCCTTACATGTAGATAATTTTTTATAATCTAATACTTAAAAATTTTTGTTTTTATTTTGAATCTGCCATTATAAGGTTATGAATTCTGATCGTGGATTCATCATCAACGACCTCTAAAACCTGTATATACTTATGTATACTCCATTGTACTGGTGCATGTCATTGAAATAAAATTGTTATTTAAGTATTATTAATGCTATTGCGTTAATAATCAATTTGTACCCTAAGTGTCATGTCTTACAATTGCAGGGAAAACGATTTCATATTGTTCAGCTCAGGAAACATTAAACAAACAAAATTAAACTTGATTCCTTTAAGAACAAGGTGAATAAAAAATTTCTTTTTTTTTCTATTTTGTCTCACTGTTCGCCTCCGCTTCGGTCCTCCGGTGAAACAAAGTAAGAATCGTATATTTTCTTGATTATTTAAAATTATTAAAACGTATAAATATCCTGCTTTCCCTCACAGTCTTCTACCCTCTCCCTACATATTTAAATCATTCCGAAAACATGTGAATACTTTCAAAAGCTGCTCAAGCCTCCTCACTACACACACTTAACTGCTCCTTCATACTTCCGACTCCATCGTCAATCTTACTTTAAAAAATAAGATGACAAGTTTTTTTTTGAAAATTCATAGTTTTAGAGTTAAATGACGGATTTGTTTTAAAAGTCTTACATAAGCGGTTGCAGCATATTTTATGAAAAAGTACATTTTAAAAACCTTTTTACATGCCTCGCTGTCACTTTTGTACGCTTTTTTTTAACTTTGTTTCCTGTCTGACAGGCGGTTAGGTCTTGCAATGGATTTTCATCTCATTGTACGATCATATAAATATATTTTGCTTATCACACTCTACCATTGACAACAAAAGATAGTTGAAAAAAAAACTACAATTAACCGGGTTTTTGCCACCATATTAGATTTTAATCAACGTTACGTAATTAATAATATTATACTTTTCAGACTCTTCCATTTTATATCCATTTTAAGGCAGCTGCAGAAAAAAGGCATGCATAATTTACAATATATTACGTGGCATGGCTCATCGTATTTAAGTTGTTACACTCTGTGATCTCTGTTAAGTTCTATGTGTATGAGTATGTGACGTAAAGCTTATTAGCGACTCAGTAGCAGAGAAGGTACCTAAAGAACACCATACATTGAACATGTCATCTGGATCATGTAATCATTGTAGAATTTTAACCTTTGTAGGTTCACTTGTTTTATAAAAATACACTTTATAAGTACAAAAGTATGATATAGGCCTGAGGTTTATCGTTGACGCAAAAAAAGGTGATCGTGATAGTAGGTCTTTGGCAGGCGCTAATGAGAGCAGACGCATACGCAGACAAGGGGCAAAGAGCACTGCTGGGCTACGGCAGTCAGACAAGAGTGCGTTGAGCTCGAATTTGAACAACCTGCCTACCTCGTTCCTCGCACGAAATTAGTTGCCACCTGCCGTGCGTGGCTCTGTTGCGTTGCCGGGCTTGGAGTCAGCTGCAGCTCCAGAGTCGGAAATTTCCAGGACGGGCAGAAGTATCAGCTTGGTAACTGGTCGTTGATACTCTTATGCAGGGGTCCTTACAGTAGTTATGCGGACAAGCCTGTCCGGGCCTGGGTGGCTAGCAATAACGTGGCCAAGGGGCCAGTGTGACGGCGAACTGCCTATTTAGGTCGCTGTTAGAGTATTGATTTAGTGGATGGCGCTCGTCGTAGCTGAAGACGGAGTGCTGCAAACGACCATGCACACAGAGAATACCGTCTGTTGGCGAGACAAAGGGATACAGCGATGTCAACAGGTGTTTGGCAGGCAACTCTTTACCCTTCCACAGCAAGTCGAGCTCGGCTTGGAAAAAGTTGCGCTGACTGAGACGAGCGCACGCCCAGTACGTTTCATGAAGCTTGGCTGCTGTTAGGGAAGAGAAAACTGTAGTTTTGTGACCTCGCTGAAGCCGTTCGCGTAGCGACCGTCGCATCTGAGCAATGACGCGAAGCAAGCAAGAAAGGCTCAAAAACTTATCGAGAATGAAGCTTGACGTAGCGTGGATGATGCAGCAAGTAGGTGAGCGCTCCTCCATGAGTCGGCTAACGCTACATACATTGTCCGTTGTCCAGCCGTAAGGTTGATTGGAAAGCCACAATGGCCCTTCACACCAGGAACCAGAAGATTCAGTATCTGTGGATTGATTCCTCGGGAGGCTGTGTCAGCTGGATTTGACTCTGTCAGTACATACAGCCAAGCGTAAAAGGGAATAAGTTCTTGAATATGAGCCACGCAATTATCTACGAGCGAATTGTTGGTCGGTTCAGGAGACAAAAGCCACTTCAAGCCGATCTGCGAATCAGTCCAAGTGTGGCAGTTCAACAGTTCAACTGCAAGTTCGGTAGAGGCGGCGAATACAAGTCTGGCAGCGAGAAAAGCTGCTCAGAGCTGCAGCCTAGGAATGGTCATGCTGGATGGGGTAGTTGCGGCTGGCAGAAGTCTTTTGATGGTCGATAATTTGGTCCTGGTGACGAGAAGGTAAGTGCGAACATAACCGGAGGAGTTATGAACTCGTGAGTAGACCACAGCGGCTATTGCTTAGCAACTCGCATCGGCAAAAGCATGAAGTACGAGTTGGGCCGTAGGCGTTGTCCCGATCCAGCGAGGAATAGAAATATCTTTGAGGTCCAGGAGTTGATTTAAGAAGGAGGTAGTCTTCTACTGAATTCCACCCGACGCTCAGCTCGCTTACCGTCCGTGCTGAGTTTGCGCCATGTTGGGCGCAATCGTACCTCCTCTGGAAGATCGCTCAATAGTTTGGGCTGGTTCAACACCCATTTCCTAAGTGGAAATCCACATGCCTGGAGGAGGCCGATCACTTGATCTTGCCATGCTCGAGCTGTATCCCCATCGTCAGCACCCAGGAGCACATCATTAGCGTAGCGCTCGCGTTCGATGATCGAGACTGCTTCAGGCCAGGCATGACCCCCATCCTCGCACAACTGCTAAATAATATAAAGTGACGAATATGGTGAGCAAGTGGTGCCGCAGGTAATAGTTAATAGCTGGTATTTCTGAGGAGGAAGGGACTTATTAGGGCTTCAGATGATGCGCTAAAGGTTAACGTCACGCTTGTTGACCCATATCTGCCGAAACATCATGCGCACATCTGCGCAAAAGGCGATCCTATGCATTCTCCAGCGCATTATCACCATAGGTAGTGTAGCCTGCAATTTCAGGCCAGCATGCCAAACATCATTCAAACTGTAGCCCATTGACGTGGGACAAGAGGCGTTGTAGATAACCCACAGCCTAGGTCCTTTATCCCAGCTTGCCAAATCCCGTGGTGCAGAATGTAGTAGGCGGGATGCGACGACGCGCTGATATTATCCACGTTCAACAAGCACATGTGCCCACAGGTGGGATACTCGTCCATTAAGCGCTGGTACTCCATCGCCGTATCAGGACTGCAACGAAGCCGAGACCGCAGCGATCGGTAGGACACCTGCGCATCCGTCAAGCTGATGCCCAATAAGCTGATCCCCTCGCGCTTCAAGGGAAGACGTACGATGTATTTTCCCTCGGCAGCTCGGTAATGCTGAGCAAAGATTGCCTCGCACTCTGTGTCGATGACTGGTGGCATGTCTTTTAACTCCCAGAATCGCTGCATTAGCAAGATCGCCAAAAGGGTACGGCATCTTCCTGTATGTTTTTACTTAAAAACTAGCAACTATGGTTTGTTATGTCATGTTTCGAATATTTATGCTACATTATAGAATATTTAGTAACAATAGACAGTCAGTTTGTGTCAAAACCAATTAACCAAATTTATTTAAGTATATTTCCATTAAAAAATTTAATTCGAGTACGTGTCCTAAAGCAGACATAAATATATATTAGAATGTATGATATGTATAAATGTCATATTCTGTTACTTTGCTGATTAGAATGGTTAAACATGACTTTTACTCTACTTGTAGCGTATGATCTTTAATTTTTCAGTGCTATCGCTGGATGATCTATTTGAATTATACAAATTAAATTATGCCAAGTAGCAAGAAGTTTAATTTATAGTTATTAAATACATTTTAGTGTCCACTTATAATATGTAAATTTGCATAGAATTATAATGTTATAATAATCTCCCACATAATCAGTAAAATTTTTTTCACCTAATTTTTGTTCTTGTAAAAACACATTAAATTTAAATCAGTCAGCTGCGATGCGATAGTACTTTCACTTCTATGTATGTGCTTAAAAAAAGTAATAATTCAAACATACAAAAAATTTCATAAAAATTTTATTTTCATTTGTAAACTTAACAAGTTAAAACATTCCTGTATATCATCAATGAATGGCAGTTGTTTAATAGCCTTGCATAAGCACCTTTAAACCATAAATGTTGATACAAATATAGACTTTGCGGACTTTAAATTTTTGGAATAAGAAAAAAGGAGTAACATTTAGTATTTTCGACACTTTATTCGTTATCAGCGACCTAAAAAAACCATCAAAATGACACCTGACATCGTTGTCAGGTACGATTTACAAGTATCTACCCTAGGAGTGGGATATAAGGAGTGGTGGGCGTGATATTTCGATATCTAGACCTCAAATTCGTTATCAGTGACCGAAAAACCATAAAAATGACACCTGACTTCGTGATTAGGTGCGATTTGCAAATATTTACTCTAGGAGTGGTTAAGAAGAGGTGACGGGGGTGACATTTTGAAACTTTGACTGCATATCCGGAATCAGCTACCCAAAAAACCATGAAAATGAGAGTAAACTCGCTTATGTCATTGTGTGATTGGGAATATCACTTACGCACATGAAGTTTTTACGAAAATTTCCAACGTTAATGTGCCATCATCAATTATTTTTTGAAAAAGTCGGTATTCTATCTTTTGGAAAATATTGTCAGGATTCATTTAAGCCGAAAAACGTGTGTGTAGCTGTAAAATTCGCTTAAATTAAGATTTTTGTCCACGTTTTGATAATAACATCCCACTGTGCATCTGCTAAGCGACGAGATCGCCCCGCGCGCTGATGCAGCACTGGACAAAGCAACTCGGGCACTGACGAGAATGTCGACATTTCTCGATTCTTCGAATGCTGGATTAGCGGCGTCGCACAAATGAAGGAAGTCCTCTTCGATGATGGGCACACATCCACCGACGGTGTCCCAGGTCCGAGCCACGGGAGTCCGGGTCCGAGCACTGAGAAGTTCTTGCATAGATTTTGATTCTCTAAATCTAATGGTATCCTTTTTTATACCCCAAGCCTGCCAAAATCTCGAAAAATTTTAACTAAAAGTTTCAATCTTCAACATTAGCTCTTATGGGATATCATTAGAAAATAAGTTTCGCATGCATTTTCCGAAGGTAATTGAAATATCTCAGCAGACACATTATCAGGTAATGGTAGAAAAATTCCTTTTCTTACTAATGCCACTTTACAAAGTGCAGGTAGCGAGGAATTTCATTGAGATATTTGCAAAGAAAGAAAGTAAAAATTTGTTTTAGACGGTTGTAAGACGGTAATCTGCTCTTCTGCTAGGTGTGCATGTATACATGTAGGCATGTGTGCTCGCTCGACTGCATCTGGACTTTGGCTGCCTCGGCAACACTCGGCTGTACTAGGGTTTCAGTAGTGTAAGCTGTGTAACTGTCGAATTTTCCATATCTATGTGTAGCTAAGGGAGCCACCTTAATAGCCCACCATCAAGATCTTCTGATTCAACACTACATGCTTTGTATTGATCCGATCTAGCACCGGTCATCAGTGACGTTGCGGCCAACCCAGGAGTAGCTGAATTACGCCGACCAGTTACACTATGTTCGTAAATGACCATATCCTTACGAAATAAAGTAACTGATGACTGAGTGACTCGACAAAACCAATTTTTTTAATAAAAGATCATTTTATGCGGATCACAGGAGAACTATCAATAACAATAATAATAATAATAAAATAATTAATAGTATAATTAACAAGAGGTTTCAGAATATTATCAATAATATTGCCGATTATTATCATAATCCATAAACTTTTAAAGTAGCAGATAAAAGGAATTATTCATGGGGCAAAACAATATTCTAAGCATAACTAGAGGACCAAAGACAGATTAGATTTTTCTAGATTATTTTTTTCATCAAACCTGAATTATGAGGTTAAAATGTCTTAGAGCGGTACGATTTTTTTCAGATGCAAATATTTAAACAATTACTACAATTTTTTAATCTTATTTGGAACTTTCTTTTTATGTTAATGAGACCCATTCAAGGAAGAAAAGTTTCTGTAATTTAAAAATGCAACTTACCGATGTTATAAATTTTTTAAGTGATACGATCAGGTGATTTTCACCACATTGCCAATTATTACTTATCGAAAAGAATATAACTCTTACGCACCAACGTTAACAGTACGTATTCTTAGTCATTGAACACGAGGTTACAATCCATTAATGGCTATCATTCTATTTTCTGTTATTAATGATTTCTGTAAGGAAACAAAAAATTTTTAAATTACAAAAAATACAAATGCTTTTGTATTATAAGGATTATTTAGACCATCAAAATCTGTTACAGATTTTTTTCTGAAAATGCTTAGATTTTGCAGAAAAAAGGGGAATGATACAAAAATGATTGCCCCTATCACTACTTCTATCATCATTCTGCCCCTATCACCACTTCTTATATCTTTACAATTTGTTTGTGGTCCTTTTCATACATATTTTTACCACTTTAACATGAATTTCAAGTCATGACTTTGACAAAGGAAATATAATCGACAGACATGCTAGTTCATGAAGCTAATAATGATAAGCTGTTGGGTCTATTTGAATTTCAAGGTAAGGGTAAGAGGCTATAGGGTGGAAAACTTAGTATCAAAGGGGGCTGAGATCGAAAGCTTCTGTTGGATCAATAATCAAGTCGACAGGCTTGGCGAAGTCGCTTATTCAGTTTTAAAGCCTCAGTTATTCGGCCAGCTGGCGTTTAAGGTTAGGTTAAGGGGCTATACTTAGGCAGGGAAAGGACTTAAAACTTTGGTTTAAGGCTTATCAGTAAAGGGCTTTCGTTATAGAAGTAGATAAAATAAGTTTTTAAAGACATTAGTCTTACGCCATACGTTATTCAGTATTTAAAGATTTTTCTTGATTATAACAAAATCTAGGCTTCGTAGAGCAATTCAGATAATCGATTCGGATTCATTACCTCAAAGTGCAAAAAATAATTTATATTTGCTTAGTGGGATCCAGGTATAGTTCTTTTTTCTACTTCCCTGAAATTAGTGACGAAATTTTTATAGCAAAAAAATCGATTTGTAAAACTAATATTCTACTTTTTGTGATTTCTCAAAACATTAGATCGATGAAAAGTTATTAAAAAATGTGGTAAAAATGGCTTGATCGTGAGACCAAGATGTATAATCCACCAAATAACTTTTTTAGTATGTATTTGTTGTATCTGGACACGAATCAGAAGTCCATTTGATGGCTGATTGTTTCTCTAGAAAATGTCTTTTTGTGTTGTTGTTCTCGTTTCAAATAAAAAAGGTATACAGTGACTCTTTTGAAACGTGCCTAAATTTATCAAAAGAACAGCAAATGAGAAACAATAATTTAGCAATATCTTAATCTCTCTTATTGTGCTTGCAATCTCTCAGTATTTAAAAAAATAGTGCAAAAAACTTTTCTTTCACAAAATAAACGAAATAAGCTATAGAAAAATTTTTATTGTCAAAGAAAAAAATTTTCTACCGATACTTTATAAAAAATTTTTACTATCAATTCACCTATCCCTTTGTTCAAATGACACCTTTCAATTTTTGTCCAATAAAGTCGAAATATGTAAAAAAAGTCTTACAGACTGATTAGAACTTGATTATAAATGGATATATGGGCAAAATAATGATTGTGTAGTAAGAAATTCAAAAGAATAAATAATTTCTCAATCTGTTCCTTTTTTCTGCAACGCTTAAGTATTTTATGGACAAAAAAATTCTAGAGATTTTTAGGATCTGAATAATTTTAATAATATAAAAGAAATTTTATACATTAAAAATAACTATTTTTGGAATTTGTTCACAAATTTTAATAACAAAAATTGTAAGAAATAGCTATAAATAGACTTTCGACTTTGTATTAAACGATCGAAAATACATCTTATCAACGTTGTTTGTTAAAGGCTATATATTTCTGATAAGTAGTTCTAATATCGATAAGATGCCCAATACGCAGAATGATTACTATGTGTTTTAAAAAAGAATCATAAGAGAATTTTTTTTTCCAAAAGTAATTAAAAATATTACTTATTGACGATTTAAGTGATCGCAAATGTCCATCATATTAGAATTCTTAAGAATTCTTTATCGCACGTACAAAGAAATGTACAATAATGGTTTTTTTCGTGAAAAATGTAATTATACAAAAATAATTATAACAGTAACTATAAACTAAGTTTTTAAAAAATTCATCAAGTTACAGAAAATACAAAAAAAAAATTGATGCAAGTGCCGCAGGTAAGGTTCCAATCAGAGTCTCCCGTGTGAGAAGTAATCACTTTACCACTGAGCTACAGTGGATATAAATTCAAGAAATAATTCTGTTGATATAAAATTCAATTGATTTAGATATAAATTTTAGTTAACATTACAATTTATCCTGATAATTTGTATTATTTGTTAAAAATTATAACAATCGATAAGTATTTTATTTTAATTATGTAACGCGTTCATTAAGGCAGCTTAAGTTACCATATTAAGAAAAGAGTTTACTAAGTGTTCTTTAAATGTTCTTAAAGAATTTATTTAATTTGTTAATGTTACAAAATTGCAACTAGCAAAATATTTCCACCTTTATGATTTAGTTTGAATGAATTCATTAAGAACACTTTTGGAACCTATTTCATGCACTGTTCAAAAACAGTTTAAGTATAAATGAAAACGTTGTGTCTAAAATTAAATAGCTATACACGTTTTGAGTTAATTACATTTTACACGAATTTCGTATTCAAAAAACAAAATTTTTGTGTTATTTAGTCTATTGGACAAATATTTAATACCCAGACGTCGTGAATGAATATATATATATTTTGTGGACAAAGGTACACATTGTTTTATTTTAACAAACGATTTGTGTTAAGTAGCAGCACATACTAAATTTTTGACTGTGTTTTGTAAACTCATCAAGTAAACTCATTCCATGGAACTCACAAAGTTACATCCCAGCATGTACCCCCCAGACTACGTTTGGCGTGTAAAACTCGCATTACACGAGGAAATCATTGAGGAAATTATAGTCTTCACGGAATTCATGAAGAAAAAGGCAAAAATCCTTGAAAATTCCTTGAAAAAGAAGCTTGAGAATCTTCTGGGTGTTAGTTTTACGATGTTGACAGACCATTTTTAACATTTGGATGAAGAATTGTTATTTCTTTGACATTTTTATATAAGTAAGTACCATGTAGGACTATTTTTTCAATATTTTATGAACCCTTTTCGTATAATATAGATATTCGATAAGTATTCTTTAGACCACGGAATTAGCCATCATTTTTGTAACAGAAACAAATAAGATTACTTAAAGAATAGTAAAAGAATAATTCATTACTTTCCATAAGAATTCTTTTAGACTTCTTTTAGACCATGGTTATATCGACATTATGATAAGGAATTATAAATATTTTCTGATTCTTCAATTTTTTGCTTCGTTTCTAAAAAATTTGCGCATCTTACAAACAAAATCTAATAATCTTTAAATAATGTTTATAATATGACAGCATTCTCATTTTTTAGTGATTTGTCGGATATTGTTTATAACAGAAAATAGAAGGCATAGCCAATAGATTACTTGCGTAAGTACGCTACTTAAAATCCTCTAAATTACGCACATAAAACAAAAACTTGTGTATTTTTTGCGGTCGGAGTTGTATTTTTTCTCGCCCGTGGGACTTGTATTTTCCGCTCTACTGGGAGTTACGATCATTTTCATAATTTCAGGAGTAAGATTTTTCGCCAGATGTTTATCCCAAGTATAAGTTCTTTGTTTTCTCAGTATTATAATTACGTCTTTACATAAGGAAGGAAAAAAATTTTAAGTTAAAGAAATCAGCTGACTATTTGGCATCAGAAATCAGCTGATTTTTATAGCAGTGCAGAAATTTTACCTTATCAACAGCACAGAGCTGTTTTATGCGTTTTCTGCAGTTTTGCTGCATGTGTCGGTAACTAGTTGTTTGTATTGATTTGTTGCAAAAACTAATTGGATTTGAACCCATCAATTCAATACAATTTTGATCCTTGCATTGAAATACACTTATCCTTAAAATCACTATTGAATCGGTTATACTCCGGAAAATTTGCGGTCAGCTCTAAGTCGGACGGCGCTGCACAACTGGTATGCTCTTTACTATGGATGAGCGCTGTGAGTCATATTATAATAAAGTAAATGGTTTTTATGGTGATTATTAGCCTAGTAAATAAAGCGAACAAAATTTTTGTGATCTAGATAATCGTTTGATTGTATCTACAGTGCTATTTGTGTTGCTATCGGTGTTGCCTTTATTAAATTAACACTGGTGGTAAGTATGGACTGTCTAATTATACAATCGGCACATGATTGGTGGATAACTTATGTGGTTTCTTAAAATATAACTTTTCGCAGTAAGTACACTGGTTAGTAAGATTTCTTTTAATTGATTGCAACAATTTGGTTCTGTTGATCTGTCTGACTTTTTTCGAATAAAACCTTGTCAGAGCTCTCGAAAAGATAGCTTAACGTTACATTTTTGCCGTCGAATTCTGGAATTTTCTCGAGGCTTTCTTAAGGGCAGTCCGGAGATGGTTTCAGTTTCCTTCCATATCGACAAGGTCAGCTTGATTTAACAGCTTTACAAGATTATTTAATAAAAAATAAGCTATGTCGCCATAAAAGAAGAGTGGACGCACAATCTCTATACTTCAAAGAATCGATCAAGCTCCGAGTCAGCTCGATTAATTGAGAATTAAAGGCAAAAAACGAAAAATCAGATATCGGACTAATAAGGTACGATCTGATTTTTGTTTTTCTACGTCAAATTACGATTATTCTCTCCGCAATCCAGTTTTATATATTCTTTGGAACGTCAAAATTGGGCGTCTTTTCTGTATAAACTGAAGAGGTTAGTGAAAAACACATATGATGATCAGCTTATTTATTAAATAGTTCGCGCAAGAAAAATAATTTCATATTTCTAATTGAAGAGGTCATTTTACCAAGCAGAAAAATGTGAGTAAAAGAAGAGGAATCCACACCCATTCAAAGTCACGATAAAAAAAAATTAAATCTGGTTGATTCGACCCCACAATCTTTGTGTTCGGAGCAAAAAAACATACGGTTAAGCAACGAAAGCCGGTAAATTTACATGCAGCTTTCTTATTATTTAGGTCCTATTAAAAGGGTAATTTTCAAAATAAATACTTTATGAAGTGTACTTTTCGATGTTTACATTTACTAAAGAGTGATTTTGTAATTCTTAATTCTTAAAGAAAAATACTATTTCTATAACATAGTTTATAAACCATACATTTCATATAAGTGTCGCTTTACTTTTGATTTTGTGAATCTATTTCAAGAATCTAGATTCTATAACCTACATGTTTTATATAAAAGTACGAAATATAATTAGGGTCTTAAAATGTACGTTTCATAATAAATAAAGCTAATGCATGCTATTGATACCGCTTTCCTTCACTACGAATCAATTGCAATGAAGAATCGAGAGACAAACAGTTTGAGCAGTTGTACCTTATATGGACGTAAATTATTCTACTTCCATCGAATCCTCTCTGGCCAAGTGGTTATAACGCTTGACTCCTAACTTTTCCAGACTCGGTTCAAATTCCGATGTCCGCAATACAGTTTTATTTTTTAATTATATAGTGTTTATTCTTATTTAAAAATTTATTTATAAATTTTTTGCGCACTAATAAATGTCTTATTACTGCCAAAATGGACAATGCTAGAACACGTGTTTAACACGTTCTTTTAGCCAGTTAAACACGATTCTTATACGTGTTTTTTGACACAAAGGCGGACATTTACAACGTGACAAACACGTGGCGTACACGAGTGTGTCATCTTTTTGAACTCCTGTTCTGGTGTCTAAAAGCACGTGTTTGCCACGTAGCTGGTATAATAAATGTTATGGTAAATATCTTTATACCACCTTATCTTAATTATAATTGTAGGATTGTTAGTGTTATTTTATAACCTGCTGCTCTAAAATCACCGTAAAAGTCGGTTTTGTATTCACACCGCTCTCATATCCCTCCGGAAAAGCCCGATAAAATTTGTATTATTATAATATACGTGTGAGTTGATAAAGAAAAACGTCACAAACTATATATTTCTTTATCAAGATGTAACCTTATAGATGTATGTATGTACTATGATTGGCTCAATTCACAGCATACTTGTGCTCTTAATTTATCAGCTGTAAATTAAGCCAGTCATAGAATACACATGACAACAGCTTGAGATATAAAGAGAATTCGTTAATCCCTATCCATCTTATAAATTAAATTTTCAAATCAATTAATCACAACTATGATCATTTACAAATTAGAACAAAAAAAAGCTGCATACTAAGCCCCAAGAAGCCAAGAGGTACAATTTTCGATTATTTGCTTTCCAAACTCAAAATCTTTCACGCACCTGTGTAAGAAGGAGAAGGACAGTGAGATAGTGAGGACCATATGATCTATGCACAAGTTATAGTGCAATATGGCATGCACTTGAAAGTGCCTTACTACTGCCTTAAGGATGTTTCATCGTTCTCCATGCTAATTTTAAAAGGTAAAAGATTATCGTTAAATTAGAAAAAAGTTATCTGAAAGTATTTATCATTCGACTGTTATAAGAAAGTGATAGGATAACGTCAAAAATTTTGCGGAATTTTTACGGATTAATGTATACTAATATTTATTATGAAAGAAAGTTTTTTAACTTTCAATGGCTATATTGGATTACCCATTTTTTCAGAATTTTACAGAATATTCATTATAATAAGTACCCAAAATTGCACAAAAAAACATTAAAATACAATTGATTAGAATATAATTAATCACCCTGATTCTATTTTTTAATTATCTTATTCTATAAATATTATCAAAAATAGTATTTTTTAATTTATGTATATTTTGCATAACAAGGTCATTCAAAAATTGTAAAACCGAGATTGTAAAAAATATGAGCAAGAAGAGAAAAATCCAATTACCTTAGTATTATAGGTCGTAGAACAATACAAATATAATAGACTTATGAGCTAATAATAAAAAACCCAATAATATGAACTTGTGTCAGGAGATTGGTGTAATTTATAAAATACCCATGTCGTTTTTACATCAATTAAAAATAAACTTGGGGCTGCAGAAAGCAGTGTAAGAAGCTAGATTGGAGCTCTATAAATAAGAAACACGTTGAAATTTTATCAAATAATCACGTCAAATCAGATGGAAAAAAAGCTGCTTCGAGAACACATTTTTGGAAAGTTGCAAGGGAAGACAGTGAGAAGGAAATACTAGTGACTGCCCCGGAGATATTGTGTCAGTAGTCAAAAGAGACGGGGGTCGTAAGTAAGTGGGTTGTAAGGAGACTGCAGGGGTGATGATGCATGGGGCTGCATCAGTGGTATTCCGGGATGCTGCGAGGTTTAAATGCTGCGGGGAAGCTCGAGAAAACTCATAAAGTAAGATATGTATACATATATGAGAGTTGGGCTTCGCCCCCCTGCACGCTTCACGAGCCAAACCATAAAGCTCAACATTTTCGATAAAAGTTTTTGAAGAGATACCTAGTTGTTATCTGAGTCTGTAAAGAAAAAATATTTATAGAACTTTCATTTAAAAATTTTAAAGAATTATTAAGGAAATATACAATTTAAAAGGATACTGCCATTCCTAAGCTCAAGAAAACATAGTTCTTTGAGATCCCTTCTTCACTGAACTGAATTTAAAATGTCAGTGGAGTCCTTTTCTGATGTGCCACGATAATAAGATATTAAAAAACAATAGGTGTATTTTTTAGAGTTAAATACAAATTACTTTATTATTTTTGTTAACATTGTATGAATGCATGTTCCGAATTGAGAAAAAGTTCTTTTAAAATGAAAATTTTTTTGGCTTTTACTTGACTTTGTTTTAAAAGCTTGTATTACTTCTTAAAAGATTTCATATAGAGTCAGAAAAATAAATTTTCAAATACCTTTAAGTATTGACAACTAACGTGCAATCGTTGATGAGCAATGCGTTTTTGAAGTGCATATTTAAGAATTACTAGTTTTTTGGGCATGCATAACAAATCATTAAACATTAATAAACTTCAAAGAGTTCAAATGAAACGATTGAGAAAAGTACAATCGAAATATGGGGCAATCAATCTATAACAATTCTATTTCTTTTGAATCATAAATTGTATTGTAATTTCATGTATTCATAAGCCAATAGAAGAAAAATACATGTCAAAATCTCCAAAAAAAACCCTTTTGAGGTATTAAAATTTGGCAAGATATTTCGTGGACCACACCGACTAAGAAGCAAAAAAATTGATAATTTATCGCTCCTTTATATCGTTCCAGAATTATTCTTCTGATCGTCTTCATATTTGTCGTAAAACAGTCTTAATTTCTTTTTAAATTCATCGTGGTACTACAAACATAGTTTTAAATTTATTGTATAATGACTACAATCCAATTCAAGTTCAACTTAATTAAATACTTAGCGTAGTGCAAAAAATAGCTTTACAATATCACGGTTAAATAAAAAAAACGTTATATCTCATAAGCCGATTATTAGAATTAAATGTAAACATAATGAAAATTCCGAAATCACATGTTACATAAGTAGGCGCATGTTAAGGTGATTAACGCTGCACGGAGTTAGGGGAAGCCCTGTTCATTCCTACCGTCTTATGATATTTAGTATACACTTTCGTTTATTAATATAATTATTTACATAGAAGATATCCAGTAGGCTTGACAGCCTCCACTTTAGTTTGATGATACAATCATTTTTATCCCAAGCAGCCAAGTCCGAAAAACCCAACATGCTTGACTCTCTGCGCTCTAGTTAACCATAATAATTATTTATATCCTAAGTAGTGTTTCTCCAAGAACGCGGTAAGCTCGACTGCCTGCACTTTATTATCATAATATAAATATTTACATAACAAAATCCCAGTATGCTCGACAGCCTGCACTTTAGTTTGATAGTATAATTATTTACAAAGCAAAGTCTCATTATACTCTAAACCCTTCACTTAAGTTTCTTCATATAATTATTCATTTTTTAAGTATTTAATCCCCAAGAACTTATTTTTTTTGACAGCCTATACTTCAGTTTACTATTATGATCATTTATCTCCCAAGCAGCCAATCCCCTCGAACCTAGTATGCTCGACTGTCTGCTCTTCAGTTTTGTGAATATAATTATTAATTCTTAAATAGTCGACCCTTAAGAATTCAGTATGCTCAACAGCCTGCGCTTTAGTTTACTATTATAATTATTTATATCCTAAGCAGCAAATCTCCAAGAACCCAATACGCTTGGCTATCTGCCCTACAGTTGAATAATATAATTACTTGCATAATAAGTACGTAGTGTGATACCGTCTGCAATTAAGTTTAATAATATAATAATTTATACAACAAAAATCCAGTACGCTGGACCACCTGCTCTTTCGATTAATAATGAAATAATTTAATCTCCAAGCAGCCAATCCCCAATAACGCAGTTCACTCGACTGCCTGCCCTATAGTTTAATGATATAATTATTTATATCTTAAGTAGCTTATTTCCGAGAACCCAGTACTTTAGACATCCTGCACTCAATTAAACTATTATAATTCTTTATATAGCGAAACCCAGTACCCGCAACCGCCTGCTCTTTCGATAAATAATGAAGTCAACGAAAGCAGCAGTTCCCCAAAACCTAGTAAGCTCGTCAGTCGGCACTTTAGTTTAATAATATATTTATTTGCATCCTGAACAGCTAATCCCCAAAAAGACAGTACGCTTGACTGCCTCCACTTTAGTTTGATAATATAATCATTTATAGCAAACTCCCAGTGTAAATGCCTGCAATTTAGTTTATTAATAAATATTTTTTTTTTTTGTAGTCGATCCCCAAGTACCCAGTACGTGCTTGCCTTCTTATGTTTTTTTATTCAACAATTTTTTATGTTTTAGTACATGCAACTAAATTTCTTATAATACCAAGAATTTTAGTTTTCTTTGCTTCGACCCAAGCTAAAATAGTTAAGGTCGATAGCAAACGAATAGGAGATAATAAGAAATAATAAAGTCGAGATCCGATACTGCATTAAAATTTGTTGTAACAAGTCATTGGTTATTTTACCTTTCGGTGTGAGTGACATTTTAGAAAATAAAAAACAATATGTTAACTGATGATGACGTTTATATGTATATACATATGTATACTAGTGGAGCTTCACCCCCTGCGCGCTTCGCGCGCCAACCCCCCATATAGGTCAGTATGTTTATCTAGAGCTAATCACAGCTTCTGACCAATAACCTTAAAATGACGTATTTTTATTAAAAACGATTTCAACTGCGACATTCTCTAAGAATATAAAGGTATTCCTTAAAAAATAAGGAGTTTCCTGTGTGACGCCAAGGCAACCCGTTGCAAAACTTCTAAGTACTGACTGAAATCAGGGTATAAAACTTAAAAATTCAGTTTGATACACATATACACCAATGGATTGGAAATATTATAAATTACAAAAGTAAATCGCTCGTAAGGAAAAAGCATTATTCTTTGTTTCTGAAATTTAGAAGTTTTGGCTAAAATGAGATTATAAAACCTGTGTGACTCACCTGCACATTCTCGTTTCATGATGTTAATCTATATTAAGTTAGTCTTGAAGTTACCTGGACATAGTTATGCGAAGGTATTATACTATGCATAGGTGTATCGCTGTGCACCTACGTATATCTCTGTGGTGGAGCAATATATATATATATAAAAGAGCTGGTGCACATTGCACTACAGGTATACTGATTTTTACTTTCTGTACTATTATTGGTAAGTTTATGCTGTTGGTAATTATACTGTGGGGGTACTCTATGTATTTTCGTTACCTTTTAGGGATACCGACTCAGGGTTGCATTGCAAAATTTAACAAGTAAATGAAAAAATGTTTACAGAAATTTAAGTTTTTTTAAAAAATACTTCCATTAAAAAAAAATAATAATAATGATAATGAGTATTTTCAATTTAAAAACACTCCTTTTTTCAAGAATATATACTTTTATAACGTATATAAATATTTTTCGAAATAATTTAAAATTACAATGAACATTGCTAACGTTAGTATAATAGAAGATGGTAACTGTTTATTTAGATGTTTCTCATACATTTTATATGGTAATGAAAATGATCATATGAAAATCTGTTTAGAAATCGTGCAGAATGTTGTAGATAATCGCAATGACATTAATAATTTTATCTTTGGAAATTATTATTATGAATCAATTTAAAATAGTTTAGATTATTATAATTACATGAGCAAAAATGGTAATCACGGTACTAAAATAGAAATAAAAAGTTTTGTCAATACTTATGACATTTATGTTGAAGTTATTCAACAAAAAATCAGTCATGTTTTCGCAATTCGTTGAGTGGCAAGAACTTAATATCACTGTTATGCGGTAATATGGATTCTGGTCATTATGATATTTTAGACTACAAAAATTGCAAAATCGTTAAAGATAGAAGAGAATTAATTGAGTATACTCAAAGATCAGTTAAAAATTATGTAAATAATGATAAATCGATCATAGAAGTTAGGAGTTTAAAAAAAGAAAAAACAATATTTAAAAAAAATGATGATAAAGTGAAAAAAAACAGTTTATTTGAAAATTCATACTTATGAAAATCCAAAAGTATTGAGAGATAAAAATTGTTTCTTTAAATGAATTTTATTTTTTTTATACAATAATCAAAACAACTACATCAATATTAGAGTGGAAATAGTTCAAAATGTTATGAACAAATGGAATATTGATAAGGACACCATTGTGAGAAATAATTTTTATAATTCTATTCATAACAGTATTGATTAATATAACTTTATAGGCAGAAACAAAAACTATGTCAATGAAATTGAAATCAGGAGTTTCGTCGATATTCATAATATTGATGTAAAGGTTGTTTCTCGAGATTCTATTAAAACTTATGAAAATTTTTTGAGTGAAAATTAGTGTTATCATAGAATAACAACGCAAATTTTCCTTATTACGACGTTATTGAATGCTGTAGTTACAAAACAAAAATTAAAGTTAAAGATAATACAAAAACTATAAAAGACAAAAATAAAAAAAATTTGAAAAATAACGTAGAAAAACAAATTAAGAGACTGGAAAAAAGAAATAATTCTAAAAGTTTTGTTAAAAAATGTTTAAAACGTAAGAACGGAAACATTTATGATAGTCCGAGTTTAAATAAAAGAATAAATATAGCATAAAATTATAGTACTCAAACTTCTGAAATTAGTTATTTTGGAGAAATAAGTTCTGAATGTCCATTTTGTTTTGCTGTTTTTTGCAAAAAAGAGAGGAGAATATTTTGTTGTGAAAAAGGACAAATTAATTTACCCTCATTAGGAGGACGTGTGAGAAAACTGATCAACTGAACGCTGTGCTGCCAACTCAAAGAAACCGAAAACCATACCTTCGTGACACAATTTTATGTGCATGTGTGTGTATATATACATGTATAAAATACACACTGATGACGGTCATTCCAGTAGATGTTGCTTTTCATATTGTTTGGAAAATTAGCTCTTCCGATTCAAAAATTGAATAAACTCGTTAAACAACGCCTATTCTTGTTCAAAATTACACTGTTTTAATCTCATGCATCAAATACTTTTGTTGAACCGAGTTTGAAGCCAGTCACAAAATAAAAAGGATCTTAAGTCGATTCAGTAATATTCTCCACTTGATACATCTGCTTAAGATTTATATTTTATTCACATCAACCAAGTATCCAATCAGACACTTGCATTCATGTGGTCAAATGATACACTTGCTCATTTAATTTGAGCATTCTGTGTATTTCATCATGTACATGTCCATGCAGGTGTAACTTTTTGACAAATGACTGTACTCATACTACAGGTGTGCAAGTTAGAAAAGTAATGTCACTTATCAAATGGTCGTTTTTTATTTTTGAGTTTAAATCAGCCACAAAATAAAGAGGATTTTTAGTCTATCCAGTCATAATTGTCTCCTCTAGATGAATAAGGTTGAAACTTCCATTTGATCCTCTCCATCCAAGTATCACATCAGATACCTGCATTCATGTGGTCATATGATACAGTTGCTCATTCAATTTGAGCGTTCTGTGTATTTGATCATTCACATGTCCATGCAAATAGTTTATCTCCAATTTTCAGTTGTATGCCAGCCACAAAATAAGAAGGATTTTACATCTATCCAGAAATATTGTCCTTCTCCAGATAAATCAGCTTCAGACTCTTTGGTCCAGAACATCCAAATATCCCGTAGGACACCTGAATTTATGTGGTCAAACGATACAGTCGCTCATTTAATCTAAATATGAGTATTTCATTTGCACATAGTCATTAAGGTGTAACATCTGTCCACATAAACCATCGGGTAAGCCACCTCCTATTTTTCAGCTTGCCTATTCACAAAGTAAAAAAAAATTAAAAAATTAGAAGTTGAAATTTTATTTTTATGAGAATTTACCTTTAGCAACTTTGGCAATTTATTTTTTTCCTCTAAGAAGCTCAGAAAAAAACTCATCCTCAATTTTAATTTAATCTGTTATCCTTAGACCGATGGCAGTTTATCATTCATAGAATTTGTTTTAACTTTCTTTGTAAGCTTTTTAGGAAAAAACATGTGAAATAAGAAAATATTCGAACTGCATTTTTGCTTCAAAATAATGATTTTTTGAAAGATTTTACATACCAGGAAAAGAGTTAAATATTGTCGCTGACTCCTTTTAATGTCCACAGCTGTCAGTCAGTCAGCGACAAGATTCAACTTTTACTGGTATGTGAAATATTTCCAAAAAGCATTATTTTGGAGCCAAATTTCAGTTTGGATATTTTCTTATTTTGCATAATTTTCCCTACAAGGCTTACAAAAAAATTTAACACAAGTTTTATGAATAACAAACTACCATCGGTCGAAGGACAAATGATCAAACTAAAATTGATTATAACTTTTTTTCTGAACTTCTTAGAAGAACACGATAAAAGTGTTGAGTTGCTAAAGATGAAAATTCAAAGGTGAAATATGTATTTGCTACATGTTGTGATCAGCAGAATAAAAGTTTAATCCTGGCACTGATTACAGACATCTAGAAATTCTTAATATGGACTTTAGACACAATTTTTTTTACTAAAAAATAATATGAAGCTCTGTCAAGAAACCCAGAGAATCAAAAATCATAATCAGCTGTAAAAAATTTCTGGGTTGTTGATGTGTAGCTTGAGAGAGTTCCTTATTTAATACTTTATTGGCATGGTTCAGGTACTTGTACTGCATCTTTCCAGGTACGATATGTTTGACCAAGTCATCTAGAGGATCTTCATTGACATTGTTAGGCTCCATGTGTTGTAGTACCTTCATTGATTGTTAGGTGACTGTGAAGACATGTTCAGTTTAACTGATTACGAAATCCTGCTGGAATTGATTAAAATGATTATTGAATAGTTTTGTATAGAGTAAGGAGTCAACTTCTAGGGACACTGTCTACAAATAAAAATATAAGTTGATGAAATCATCAGGCGTGCTTTACTGTTCGAGGCTTTGAATTTTGCTGACTACAATACTATGACATAATGAATTATTTTATTAGTTTATGCCATTAAAAAAAATACAGTACCTGTCCGTCGAGCCCTAGTTGCATTTAAAAATGTCTGCCGAAATCCCACTAACTTAATGGAGACATTTCCAATGTGATCTGTTTTACAGGCGATACAGTCACTTCAGCTGATAGACTTACACTGACAGTCAATCCTAATGGAAAGGAAATCGTATAAATTTAAATAATTTATTGTCAGTGAGAACAATTATGTAACGTTGCAAACAGTTTATAAGCATGAAAAACAAAAAGCTATTTTACAAAATTATGTATTGAATGAAAGAATAAATATTAAGTAAAACGAGATTATTCTGAATAAATGAACAAAAATGTTTCAAGTCAAGTGCTGGAGTATTCATGAACGGCTTCAGAGAAAAATGTAAATTTATGGGTATATTAGCAAAAATAAGGTATCCGTACGAAATTTTTTCAGTCAAAAGAGGTATAACAATAAAGTTTACATTAACCTTTTCACTCAGCCAGCTTCTAAATGACATAAAGGGCTGCATTTGTTATCTTGCACCTTGGTCAACTTGTAGGTCCATGATGAGAAAATCACACTTTGGTTCAGGGCTCCAGGCTTTTTGACTTCGTCTTCAATAAAATATTTGCATACTTATTTTCTTGGGTAAAATCATGCTAGCTGATTTTAAACAAAAGGAACTAAGTTTTTAGCTCCATCTTCTTGTTCTTAACTTATGCAGCGATCCCAAGAGCTGAATGGAAATGTTGATTAGATTCTTCGTTCTATAAAAAAGCAAAGCGTTAGAGTTAATTAAGCTAACAAAACCAGTCCACTTTCCGTTTTTATACTACCAGTAAAGTGTAGTGCAAAGAAATTATTACAAATCCTCATAAGACATTGCATAAAATGTAATTTGAAAATTAATAAAAATTTGAACTTATCTGTGCATTTGCAAGTCTACGCTATTAGGTTATCTACTTTGACTTTCTGGCTTTAGATTTGAATACTAGCAGTGGTTGTGTTACTATGAGTACTTACTGTAGATAATTTAAAGAGATTATAAAAGTTACATAAAGTACCACGACATATTATTGGAATAAACGCAGCTTACCATCCCCTCTGCCAGACTGCCACCTTGAATTCAGTACACACTACTGAACAGACGAATACAAAGCTGTATGATTCCATAAATGCACTTGGGTAAATATAATTCTATACGCACTGATACTTGATAAATATTACAGGATGTAACGGCGATGAGAAATTTTAAGGCTACAAAGTAAATCCGTAAATACACTGCGTGACGTGAGTGTTGTCTGCATATATAACTTATACATATTACATATATATTTATATACACAAGTAGAAACAAGTAGAACATGTGTAATGTACATATACGTGTGACCTAGCCTTACCGACAGATCTGACAATTCGATTGACGGAAGAAAACAAGTTATTTGTCATCATCCGTTGCAAACTTTTTTGAAAAATTACTAAATATAATTTAACGAAAATGCTTAGAATAACTGTCAATGATGTCACACTAGGGTGTTCAACTGATTTTTTTTCCATGAATGATAATTTTTCACAAACAATACAAAAATTTAAACTCACTGCTGCCTTGCCACATAAAACTATTGTATAAACTAAGAATTGTTTTATTTTCAAGTATTTTTTGCAGAAATAAGAGTGGAGCACCCTTCCTCTATTAATTTTAAGACCAATTACAAAATTTGATGCAATCCCATTCAGTAGGAGAGGAGAAAGTATGTAACGGTAAATTGGCTTCCAAGCACCTCTCGTCAAACATAACCTTTCCCTCCCACGTCCTCTCAAACAAATACGACGAATCATGAAAAAATTGTTGTTACATGGCGATAGTATTCAAAAATTATTAAGATATTACAATGATGTATTTTCTTTTGCATCATTCAATGCTAATGTTTTATATGAAAAAAAAGGCTATGTATAATTTAAAATTACAAGGTCAAGTTTGTCATTCAACACCTAATACTTTAAAAAATTCAGGTTATATTAAGCCTTGTAATAGCCAACTATACATATATGATGACATCCATGCAATTAAAGAAAGACTTAAGTTACATCCAAATTTACTTAAAGAACGATTAGAAATTCTGACAAAAATTTTAAATAAAAATCCAATATCGAAAAGTTATTAATATCTATATCAAATTACATAATCACAAAATTTACCTAAGTATAAATGTTTTACTTGCGTAAAAATGGTGAACAAAATAATTGGTACAACAAACCAGTAACAGCTAAGTGTGGTGCGATTATGGTTTCTCAAACTGAAATTTTGATGACTTTGATTTATGTGTTTATCCTGAAAACTTTCCAGATACTTGCCAACTAATACTTATTTGAATAAATTATCTAAATAGGTAGATCCTAAATTGTTCCTTTGATATTTCCATCTGGTGATTTAGGTTGGTGTACAAATTATTTTCAAAATCCAAACGAAAAAATTACAACTATTTTAAGTTTGCGATATTACATTAACAGATTATCGTAAAACCCAAAAAATTTTTAATTTGATCCTTTATTAGGAGCAGAAAAATTGACACAACAATACTTTTTAAATGCTTATATTATTGTACAAAATAATCGTATTAACTATTTAAGAAATAATCAAAACAATTTACGTATTAAATGTTATCAAGGATTATTGGATCATGTTATGAATAGTGCATCTAACGTTAGACAAAATTTTGAACAAAAAGAAAAGATTGGAAACACTTCCATCCTACCTTCAACGTATATAGGTGAAACTCTATACATGCAACAGCATTATCAAGATGCAATGGCTATTACGAGCAAATGCGGTAGACCGCATTTGTTCAGAACTGTCACGTATAATCCAAAATAAAAAAAAATTGAAGATCTATTAAATTATTTTCCAAAAAACACTTTACCAAATAATACACCAAATATTGCAGTCGGATTGTTTCACACGAAATTACAATTAATTTTGGATGATATTACAAATAACCACTCATTTATCAAAATCAAATCTTACGTTTATACTATTAAATTTCAAAAAGAGGAGTGCTACATGCTCATATATTAGTAACATTGAATCCTGATAATAAATTAATAGCTCCTGATGATGTTGATAATTATATTTCGGCCAAAATTCCTTTAAATGATGAAACATTGAAAAAATTAATATCAAAACACATGTTTCATGGTGCTCGTAATTTATATAGTCTATGTTTAAAAGATGATCACAAAATTTGTCAATAAAATTTTCCTAAAGATTTTCTTGAATGTACATCTATTAAAAAAATTTCTATCCAGAATATAGAAGATAAAACAATGTGTCAGACAAAAATATATACAGAATGAAAAATAGTAATGAAAAAATTGTTGTTAACAACTCAATGTTAGTACCGTACATTAAGTTTTTATTAACGAAATACAAATGGCACATGAGCGTTGAATACTGTGCATCAATACAAAGCATTAAATACATACACAACTATATTTATAAAGGAAACGATAGAGCATCTTGTAAAATACAAAAAGATATAAATTGCGAAAATAAAGTATAAGATGAAATTAAACAATACATCAATGCACGATATTTTAGTCCAATAAAAGCCGCTTGGAGATAACAAGAGTATTCCATCTGCGGTAGAAGTCATTGTGTAGTAAATTAACGGGTACTGCGTGAAAATAAACGAAATATAGTTTTCGATGAAAACCAAAATCCTGGATCTTTGAATGATTATAGAAGACAACTTGCAGAATGGTTTGAATCAAATAAAACACATAAATGTGCTCAAAATTTAAAATACGTAAATATTCCAGAATATTATTATTTTAATAAAACGATTAAAAAATGGGAAAAAAGACAACGATCCAGGAAATTGACTGCAATAGGTAGATTGAATGTTTTTTCTCCGAAAGACCAAAAATGATTTTACATGAAGTTGATAATAAAAAAAAACATTGTTGCTCATTTTTTTCAGATTTAAAAACATATGAAGGTAAAACATACACAACTTTTAAAGAAACTGCAATGAGCATGACTTTGAATAAACACGATTTACAAATTTGGACTATTTTCAAAAAAGCTATCGTTGTTATGTACCAAACCAATTGAGAAAATTTTTTGCATGGTTTTTATTTGTAGAAAATAATGAAAGTGATGAAAAAAATGTTTAAAAGCAAGTTTACAGAAGACTTTGAAATAAATAAAGAAAATCAAGCTCTTTTAAATTTTAATGAAATGTTTAAATTAGAAAGTAAATGTTGTGAAAATATCAATCTACCTATTCCAGAGAATATTATTCCAGATGTAAATAACAATAATAAGGAAATTGAATTAAGTAAAAAAATTTTCGATGATACGTGTGGGAAATCAAGCAAAACACAATAACATATTTTTAAATCTATATGTAATCGTATTAATAAAATTTATTTTATTGATGGTCCAGGGTCAGAAAAAACTTTTCTGTACAAGACTTTGATTTATCATTTTATAATAGATAGTAAATGATATACATTATACAAATAAAAGTTTAATTACGTCACTTAGGTCTTTTTAACAAAGGTTTTCAATATTAAAGAATAAATTTTAAAAAGTGAATGTAGCCTATTCACCTTAATATCACAACAAACCGAAAAACTATTTCATTTATACGAAATATCTTTATGAAATTGCTTTTTATGGTCAAAGTGTTGATGTTACTGAGAGAAATGAGGGAACCCCTTGATAAAGCGCTCCGGGATGATTACCGCAAGGTGAAGTGGAAAAATCATCATGAAATATTAAATAGATAGTTGATATAACTAATTCTCTGTAAAAAATTAGGAAATACAGCTCCTCAAAAACAAAAAATACTTTTTTACGTAAACTCACGAAGAAAACAAGCGAATTTGGGAGGGCGGTGAGGGGAGTAAGAGGGGGTGGAGAAAATTAAAGTTCTTACAACTACATATGTATAGTAAGATCTGGAAAATT
>JAPYYV010000277.1:0-43232 GCA_030522625.1 Copidosoma aretas
ATCATCATCATCATCATCATCATCATCATCATCATCATAATTTTTCTATTGTATGTAGTTGTATTTTAGGGTAAATACTAGCTCCCATCATTCCCCTCAGCCCCCCCCCCCCAATAAGGTAAAATTCGTTTCTTTTTACCGTGAAATATGACCTCAAATAATTTGAGCTAAATCCCTTTCTAAATTTATTTAGCTCTTTCACCGTCTTTCCCACATACTCCCCTAATTATCTTGTTATAAAGAGAAGTAGTAAATGTACGAGAAAATTACGATGTATGTAATAAATTTTATTTTGTACAGCAGGTTTCCACACCACATAAGAGGTTCTGCTATAGAGTATTAGGTTTTTAAAGTTCGTCGAACTTTTTGCGTACAGTTATGACATTTACAAATCAGTCGGATAAAGAATATTTTTATTATTATTCAAATTTTTTACGTAATTTATAACCGATTTATAAATTTACAAAAAGTAGCTCTATAAGCACAACATCGATTGAAATAATTTGAGCGGAAGATTTAATATTCATTTAAAATGATATTTTATTATAATCTAAACCGAGTGGCTGGTGGAGGAACGATTCTAATAGCTGGATATTTAAATGATAAGATAAAAGACTAGTAAATAGAAACAGACTCTAATTTTTCCAGATAAATAAAGTCAGAGGATAATTATCCAAACAGTGAATGCAAAAAAGTATCGATATTGTGCTGAAACTTAGCATTAGTGATAAAGAATGGGTATACAAGCGAAGATTCAGATGGTCATAAAACTTTTGTGGGCGAAGAGGAGAGATTGCTTCTAATTTTGTATTAGAGGAAAATACGGGAGGCTATAGTGCTGTTAGAACTTGAAGTCGTTACTAAAAGTGATTCTGATTATCTACTGGTGACCTTGAAAATCGCAGAAAAAAAGTAGAAAATATAAGTATTTAAAAATACTAAAAGAGATAGAAGATGAATATTTTGATTATATAATTACCCAAGATGAAATAAATATTAAGGAAAAATAAGACCGGTTACCTACTGTAAATACAGAGGTAACAAAGGAACTAAAAATCATAAGATCAACAAAAGGAAAAAATTGCAAAATTAAGGAACATGATTCAATAATGATTGAGCAGAGAGGAAGATTGGAAGTCAACTCAAAGGATAGTCTAATAATTAAAAGAGAGTACAAAAATTGAAATAAAGAGTGACAAAAAGATACTGAAAAGAAGTCTTTTAAATTAAAAAATTAAGACAGCCGATGAAAAACTAAGCAACGACGCTAAAAGTAAAAATTTGAGTGAATTTTGGAAAGCGATTGAAAAATTTAAACTAAATAAATGACTCGGGAGAAAATAAAGAGCCATAAAAAAATCGTTATGAAAATTTGTTCGAAGACGACAATTAGGCATATTATACAGAAAACGAAAAAAAATAGTAACTAAATCAACAGCAATATCTGGGAGAATTTTGTCAAGGCTATATAGATCATCAAATTGCGGAAAGTTCTAACGAAAAAAGATAGCGTAAAGGCCGCTGGAGACGACGGAATTATAGGGGACTGTTTAAAAAATCTTCCCATGATTTTGATAATTAAATCAACAAACTTACCTAATAGATTACAAAGCTAGGGAGGAATAAGAGGCCGTTAAAAACTACAGGGTAGTTTTGTTATTAAATGTAGTGTTGAAAATATTAACCATTATAATTGCTTTAAGAGTAAAAAAATAGGAATAACAGTGTAAATTATTGGAGGCGAGTTAGCCTAGAAAAAAAACAAGGCTTTAAAGAAGATAGTTTACATATTTGTGTACAAAGTGGTTAAATTAAACAATATCTAAAAAAATGAGGATAATAAACTATACGATATGTTTATAGCCTTTGAAACAGCATTTGATATGATCGATGAAGAAATTTTTTGGATTTAATAAGAAAAAATAGGGAATAAAATCATAAAGATCTTGGATGTACTTACAGGCCACACGCTAACAATTGTATTCAAAACAATAAAATCGGTAAGGCCAGAGTGCATATGAAGCCCGGTTCACTTTAGTCTATTTATAGAGGATATAGACGATAAATAGATTTAGAACCGTACAGGAGGTGTTACAGTAGAAAAACTAAAAATCAACTGAAAAAAAAAGATTAGTGATAAATATAGGATTAGATAATAATAGATAATAATGAAAAGATATGCAAAAGGGATCTATTAACATACTACAAGGGAATCTGCAGATGATTTATGTAAATATATAAGATCTTTCGAAAATATATGTAAATTAGATAATGCAGAGCGAAGCTTAAACATGGAATAATATTTTATGCGTTATAAATTCAAATATAATTCCATTCTTAAAAGTAATTCTTACATGTTTTTATATAAATAACTAAAGATGATTGATTCATAAGTCTGTTAATTCAATTTTGTCTTAGATATTATTTTAAATTAGTATTAATTTAAGTGGAAATTAATTTTGAGCATTTGTGATACAAGAAATAGGAATGTAGAAGGATGGAAAATCCTGTAAATTAAATAAATAAATACATGTTTTCTCTTTGCTAATATAAAGTGATAATTTCGAAATTTTATTATCTTATGGAGTCATATCCACGATTAATCTAAGAAATTTCAGAAATGACCAAAAAAAAAGTGCTCAATTGATTCTGTAATAATAAAAGTTTTATAAATATTATATACATATACATGTGTATTAATATAAAACTAATATACTGATTAGAAACATTGATGAATATTTAAATGGTAATAATTACTTGCTGAATCTGTGACTTATTACACACATTAACTATATTTAGTCAATTGATTTAGCTTTTGCTTGATGAAAATCGATAATGTTACAAGGTATCAAATAGAACCATAAATCTTTTACGTGATTTTCATTTGAAATAAAGATATATGAAAACCACATAAGACTTAAATAGGTTTATTTAATACTTTGTTCGACTATATCGCTTTGATTTCTAAGATAATTTATATGAACTCATATTTGATGATTTTATAAAAATCGAATAAATATGCATATATATACGTACATGAATATAAATAATGAGCTTCAATACCGATTAATGTCATTTACTTGTATAAAGTTAGTAATGATAATTTGATGAATGTGTGAGCTTGTTCCATGTATCAACTATATATTTGTTCGATTTCTAATCGAATTTCTGTGTTCATTTTGGTTCTGTATGTGAGGACGCATGTATGTATTAAAGAATAAAGTCTTGTGTTAGATAGAATATGCATCTATAATACCTTATACAGCTAATGAGGCGTTATTAATAATATTGACTGACAAAGTTTTGCATAAATTTACGTTCGACACCTAATGGACTAATAAAATGAATAACGGTTGATGGTTGTCCACATCTAACATTCTCCAATCATCATACAAATTTAATCATGAGCATTGGAATATCTTGTAGTTTTTATCTTCAAAACAAATTTTATTTATAGAATTTTCAAAATACCAAAATATTTCAGGACCTTTTTAGCTTAATAAATCATTTTTAATTATAAAAAAGAATTTTAATAGACAATCTAGCAACTGAAACCTCTGGTTTCGCTTTTTTTAGGACTGTTATATAAAATAATGTATAAAGAAATTTGTTTTTTCAGTAGATTAAATACCACGATTTCCCAGTATGCAACAAGGTATTTAAAATGAGCAAAAAAAAATGACTAGTTTTTTCTTTCGTACATGCTTTTCTCAATGAAAAGAGACTTGGGCATCAAAAATGAAGCACTAGTTATTAATGTATATGCTTATCAAAGCTACAGTGTAGAAAAACCAATCTTTTATTTTCGAAGACAAACTACATCTCGGTTTTTGTTCCTCGCAGAGAAGGCTTTGTCATGGACGAAAAATCACATGTCGAAAAAACATGATATAAATACGTCTTATGAAGTTTAAAATAAAAATACATTATTTAAAAAAAATTTCCGTCTGTGTATGTGTATGTATGTATGTAGTTAGTTGCATCCCAGAATTCCCTCGACCAATTTGGATCCTAGAGGGCTAATTTTTTTTTGTTTCCGGAAAAAAATTGAATTTTGCCGTATATTTTTTTTTATTTAGATTTTATGATGATCTCTAAATCGATTTCTTTTAAAAAGTTGATTTTTAATCGAATTATTGTTATTTAAGCATATTCTACTACATAAATTCTAACAGATCACTCATTTTAGACATAAAACGGCTTCAGGTAAAATTAAAAAAATTTAGTAGCTAATTGGGCGTACCCACATGCATAAGTAGGAAATGTATATAACCAGTCATAACTTAGGATTTCTTTGATCGATCTCAAAAATGCTGGCTTTCTTTGTTTTCAATTCAGATTACTTCACAGGAAAAAAATTTTGATTCGTCTATATATTTTTTCTTTTTTTTCAATTTCATGATCTTTGAAACTAGATTTTATCATAAAATTAGTTTTAAACATATTCATCGGTGTTTGAGGATATTTCACTGTAGATATTCTAAATGATTATTACAATATATACACAAAACTGTATCAAAATATAATACAAATTTTTTTTTATTTCGATTTGATTGATTTCGAAAATCGTTAATTTTTCTTTTAAGTGATTTCTTGGCTATTAAATGTTGTTTTGGAATATTTTGTGGCAGAAAATCTTAAACCATAAAATTTTCTAAAAGCTTTTATTTCGATTTGATCAATTTAAAATATCTTTTTTTTTTTAAAGAATAATTTTTTCTCCAGGGAACATCGTTTTAGAGTACCTTGTGGAAGAAGACAGTAGAAGATGAAATTTCTCAAATTATGACTTTTTTGGATTTAGAAAAAAATGAAAATTAATGAGGGTATGTGTAACAAAAAAGAAGAATATGTGAATGAGAAGGCTATGTGCAATAAATTGGCAGCGGTTTTGATTTTTCTACTTATGATTTTTTTCTTCTGTTTCTAACAGATCGGCTCGCCAAGTGAGCGGCCCGTCGCGTCGGTGATCGCACCAATTCTTTAACATTGCCAGCACGCCCCTGCATTGGCAAACTGATAGTTGTATGCCACAGGCGTTGGCCAAAACTTAATCCAATGCAGAAATAATATTATAGAACCAGAATTATTTAAACAGTATACTGCCAGTATTTGTCCATTACTGTTTGCCAGGAACAGCGAGTAATCGTGGTTATCAAGTACTGGCCATATCTTATTTGCCGTTATTTTGCCAACTCAATGAAAATGGTCATAGCTGTCAAGTTTATTTATAACCTATTATTAGAAAAACATTTTTCACCGCACTGTTGGAGCTTGTTTGACCCACTGCTTTAGCACTTTGACTTATTATCCCGTCGCAAAATATGAAGCGAAAAAAGTTGTGGTTCTCAAGATTGAGACACTGTTGGGACTGCCAAGTAGAATTGCTCTTTTATTAAGCTCATCTTCAAAAAAAGTTCATAATAATATGGCGGTATGCATGTATGCATGACTGCCGAAGCTGATAAGGACGGATGCTCGTTAATATCAGAGCTTATCGCAGGACAGATGAGAACAAGGGAAGCTCACAGTATGCAAGATCGCGACTATGCTAGAATTAGCGTAAGATGAAGTAAACAAATAGTGTACCATGCAAGCTTCATTATTAATTTTAAGCCTAACGAGCTGATTGGGTTACGGGAAAATAATTACTTGGCATATAGTTTATTCGCTTTAGAAACAATATTTAGATCGAAATAGCCGTTTGGGTCTCTGGGGATTGGTAACATCGTATTTGGTTTGGTTTTTAATAAACACGTTAAGCGCAGCGAGCCTATTGGGCCCCGGAGATGAATTGCTTGGGATTGAGTTTATTAAATCAATTAATAAAACGATATCCGAAAAAGCTTGTGGGAAACTGAGAATCAATGATTTTGCATATAAATGATTGAATTGACAAACAAAAATAAAGCCAAGCGAGCCCATCGGGTCGTCGGGTATTGATTGCTTGAAATTTTGTTTATTTTATTGTAAAAAAAAAAAATAGAGATTAGTGAGCCGGATGGGTCACTATAGCAATCAATTGCTTGGCTTATTGTCGATTATTTACTTGATAAATAATATGTATGCGAAGAAAGCCGTTTGGGTCTCTAAGGACTAATTACCTCGCATTGATTGGCTTGTTCTTGAATAAACAGAAGTTAAGCCAAGCAAGCCTTTCGTTTCATCGGGGAATAGTTGCTTAGAATTCAGTTTAATTAGGCATCTAAAATAAGCATACAGCCTAGTGAGCCGATTAGGTCAAACTAAATTAATAACTGTACACATAGTTTATACTTAGTGTCTAGTTTATTTACTTGATAAACAATATTTAGGCCAAGCAAGCCGTTGTGGTAACTGGGGATTAATTACTTGGCATTTAGTTTGTTCTTTAATGAACGAAGGTAGGAGCCTTTTGGGTCACTGGAGATTGATTGTTAGTAATTTAGTTTATTCAGTAAATTAATAAGCAGGAGCCAAACCAGTCAATTAGCATATAAATTATTGAATTCACAAACATACATACTTTTTGTACTACGGAAACCAAATTGTTTGGACATCTTTTCAAAACACAATTGAATACTCAGGTCAGAGATGGTTATAATCTCATTTTAAAGTGAATATCAAAAATAATAGCGTGATGTGGTGATAAAAAAAGGAAGATTAGAAATAGCTGCTAAAGTACAAGATTTTGTTGCAGAACACTGAAGATTCTCATGATTATGATGATGAAGATAATGATGATGATGATGATGATGATGATGATGATGATGATGATGATGATGATGATGATGATGATGATGATGATGATGATGATGATGTAAAATGTGCCCATTCATGGGATCGTCTCTGGAGACAACCTTCCAACAATTGGATCTTTATATTAAGGTTACCATCAAAAATCAAATTTTTTTCTGCCCTACTTTATAAATGTTTTACTATACATTTTGCCGCAGAACACAATTAAAAGTAAATTTTAACTCTTGTGTTTTGATTTCAAGATACTTAGAAAAAAAAGTTATGTCAAGTTTTCTAAGGAGCAGTTTCATCGCTTCGCAAGTCTGAAAATCATCTTACAAGAGATGAACCATAACTTTTATCCTATGCATCCTAGACATTAAATGTAAAAGTCAAAAGTTTCTTAAAATCTTATTCTGGGGCTAAATAACCATTTCTAAAGTAAAACAATCAACCAGAAAATTATTTTCTGGCAGTGGCCATTATGTAGGAATCTAATTGTTTGTGGGATGTCTCCATAAGCATTTTTATTGATGGCCACATTGTGATCACCTGTTGTTATCTTTACCAGTTAATTTAATCCTAGTCATCGCTGCAGATTATTTTATTTTCCTAATTCCTATAGCCTTGTGGCAAATCTCAAGACTGGCCTCCACTTCTATCTTTTTTTGGCTCTGTAACTGATTAAAGAAAAACATGCTCACTGACACATGAACAGATGAACATTTATGCCCGGGTACTCTAGAGTTTGAATGTTTACAGTCTTCACCTGTAAAACTAGCGATGAGGTTAAAAAGTGCTGTAACTATCAGACTGCACGAAGCAAACTAATTTTGAAACTTGAATTTTTGGATTTTAAACATTCCCGAGTTGTCCAGGTGATAGTTTATAGTGCCTAAAAAAAACAAAGCTATGAGTATCCTGGTAGTAAAAATAAGACTTGCTTTCTTCTCGTGAACTGCTTGCATGCCTACTAATTCTTTTTACATATAAGACCAGAAATAATAGACCACAAAGTATCTTTTCTTTGTGATATAAAAAATTTGTTTATGATTGTTACTTAATTGTACTTATCTGACATGTGCCCGTTAGTCCATACTTATGTGCTTTTGGACAAATACAGATGTACTTAACTCTAACAAGGAGACTTAAATAATGGACTTTTTATGATTTGTTTAATTTTATTTTGTAATTTACGGAAATCGAGACTTTCTAAGTATATACCATCAGAATTATTGAAAATCAAGATAAGGCTGTCTTAGCGGTCTGCCGGTGCCCATTTATATAGCCGTTTTCACTATACATAACATAGAGTACATGAGCAAAAGTGAGATCCCTCGGCGTCTCCCTTCTCTCTTTCTTGCTTATAGTCCCCAGAAAAAGTTACTATAGACACTGACGGTCAGATACGGGTGTCTGACCGTCAATTTAGACCAAGAAAATCTTCTTCACCTAACACTTGCATAAGTGAAGGAGAGGGTGGCACCACCTTTCATTTTAACACGTAGTCTTACGGGTTGGGGGAGTTGATCTGCCAGTGATGGCCAGCGTTGGCTTCCGGTCCTTTGAATTCTGCCCTGACCAATTGTAAGCCACGTTGATTCTGACGTTACCTAATCGCAAGCCACATGCCGTTAGATCGGAGCCAAAATCTAAGTACGCTGAGCCAAGCCTGGTGACGGCCGCTTAAACTATTTTTCTTTTTTAGGATATAACATGAGCTGGGGGGGACAAATGAGGGCAGCACCGGTCATGCACCTGGCGAATACAGTGTTGGGTAAAATAGATTCACTCAGTCGAAACTGACGATCAGACACCTGTATCTGATCGTCAGATTCTATAGTAACATTTTCTGGGGACCATGAACAAGAGAGAGAAAAAAGACGCCAACGGTTCTCATTTCCGCTCATGCACTATATGTTATGTATAGTGAGTATAGCTATATAAATAGGCACTGGCAGACCTCTAAGCCAGCCTTATGTTGTTATTTAATGATTTTGATGGTATATACTTACAAAGTCTCGATTTCCGTAAATTAAAAATTAAAATGAAACAAATCAAAAAACGTTGATTATTCAAGTCTTTTTGTTAAAGTTAATTGCATCTGTATTTGTCCAAAAGCACATAAGTATGGACTAACGGGCAAATGTCAGATTAAAACACTTAAGTAAATATCTTCAACAAATTTTTCAGATCACAAAAGAAAGATACTTTGTGCAGCAAGTTTTATTTTTACTGACAGGACACTCATAACTTGGTTTTTCTCGAGCACTATCAACTATTACCTTAACAACTCGGCAAAGTTTAAAATCAAATATTTAAGTTTAAAAATTGGCTTGCTTCGAGCAGTCTGATAGTTACAGCACTTTTTGACCTCAACGCTAGTTTTGCAGGTAAAGACTGTAAACATTCAAACTCTACAGTACCCGGGCAAAAATGTTTATCTGTTCATGTGTCAGTGAGCATGCTGCTCTTTAATCAGTTACAGGGCCAAAAAAGGAAAGACGAGGAGGCCAGTTCTAAGATTTGCCAGAAGGCTAGAGCCATTAGGAGAAGAAAATAATCCGCAGCAATGACAAGGATAAAAGTGGCTGGTAAAGATACCAATAGGTGATTACAATGTGGCCATTGATAGAAACGCCTATTGAGAGATCCCACAAACAATCAGATTTCTACATAATGCCTACTGCCAGAAAATAATTTTCTGGTCAATTATTTTACTTTAGAAATGACTATTTGGCTCCAGAATAAGATTTAAAGAAACTTCTGACTTCTACATTCAATGTCTAGGATGCATGGGATAAAAGTTATGGTTGATCTTTTGTAAGATGATTTTTGGACCTGCGAAGCGATGAAACTGCTCCTCAGAAAACTTGACTTAACTTTTTTTCCAAGAATCCCAAAATCAAAAAACAAGAGTTAAAATTCACTTGTAATTGTGTTCTGCTGCAAAATGTTTACTTAAAGAGTTATAAAGTAGGGCAGAAAAAAAATTTGATTTTAAGTAGTGTTCTTAACGTGAAAATCTAATTGTTGGAAGGATGTCTTGAGAGACGATTCCATAAATGGGCACATTTTATCGATTACTGTTATTTCCAGCAGTCCCTTTTATCCAAGTGACAGTCTTTATCGTCATCATCATTGTCATCATCATTATCATCATCATTATCATCATCATCATCATCATCATTATCATGAGAATCTTCAGTGTTCTACAATAAAATCTTGTACATTAACAGCAATTTCTAATTTTCCTTTTTTTATCACCACATCACGGTATTATTTTTAATATTTACTTTAGAATAAGATTATCACCATCTCTGACCTTAGCATTCAATTTTGTTTCCAAAATATATCTAAAAAATTTTGTGTCCGTGGTAAAAAAAGTATCTTTGTTTGTGAATTTATTAATTTATATGCTAATTGGCTGGTTTAAGTCATATTCATTAATAAAATAAATAAACTTAATTCTTAGCAATTAATCTTCGTCGACCCAAAAGGGTCCAACTTCTGTTTATTAAATAACAAACCAAATGCCAAGTAATTTATCCCCAGCGACCCAAACAGCTCACTTGGCATAAATATTTTTTATGGAGTAAATAAATTAGATACAAAGTATAAACTACATGTCCAGTTATTAATTTAGTGTCACCTTATCGGCTTACTGGGCTGTATACTTTTTTTCAATGCCTAATTAAACTGAACTCCAAGCAATTAATCCCAAATGACCCGACAGTCTGGCTTGGCTTAACTTCTGTTTATTAAAGAACAAACCAATTTATGCCAAGTAATGAATCCTTAGAGACCTAAAGGGCTTTCTTGGCATACATATTGCTTATCAAGTAAGTAATCGACCATATGCCAAGTAAATAATTGCTATAGTGACCCAATCGGCTTACCGATCTCTATTTTTTTTTCTGATACTAAAATAAACTCAATTCCAAGCAATTAGTACCTGATGACCCGATGGGCTCGCTTGGCTTTATTTTTGTTTTGTCAATTCAATTATTTAAATGCGAAGTCATTGATTCTAAGTTTCCCACAAGCTTCCTTGGATTTCGTTTTATTAAATAATTTAATATACTTAATCCCAAGCAATCAATCTCCGGGGCCCAATAAACTCGCTGTGCTTAACTTGTTTATTAAAGAACAAACCAAATACGAAGGTATCAATCCCCAGAGACCCAAACGGCTATTTCGATCTAAATACTGTTTATGAAGCGAATAAACTATATGCCAAGTAATTAATTTACCGTAACCTAATCAGCTCGTTAGGCTATACTTTTTTTTGATAATTAAATAAAGTAAATCCCAAGCAATCAATTTCCAGTTAACCAATTAACTTGCTCTGGGATACACTTTTTTATTATACTTAAAGTATCCAAATCCAAAGCAATCAATCCCTATAGTCCTGGGGCTAGGGCTCCTTCTGTTGGTGAAGCAAAAGAACCTTACAAAATCTATTTAATCTTATGTACTATTTTCCGCTGAACACGAATATTTTGTTCGGAAATCGTGGAAATTGGTACATTTTTTTTGAAAACGCTATTGTTTGAACAAATAAAAAAAGCTGTAATATTGGGACTAAAACGATTTTTTTCTTGTAAAATAGCCTATTCTGAGAAGAAAAGTTTTCCTATACATTTTTCGAGAAATGCGTTGAAAAAAGTTAAGAATTTTTGAAAGGTTCGGCAGTTTGCTTTTTGAACCAATTTGAATGTTAATAACTTCTTCAAGAAGCATTTTACAGAAAAGTTACAAGAAAAGATTTTTCCTTTAAATGGCTCGAATTATCACAAAACTTGTTTTCCCAAACGTAAGTAAAATTTTGTGATATTTATTTAAAAAACAAACCATTTTGTAACAAATATTAAAAACTGTGAATTATACTTGTAAAAAATATTTTTTTTCATCCAACATTAATAATGAAGCTTGCATGATATTCCATTTGCTAACTTTATCCTACGCTAATTCTAGCAGTCGCGATCTTGCATACTTTAAGCTTTCCTTGTTCTCATCCGTCCTGGGATAAGCTCTGCTATTAACGAGCGTCCGCCTTCATCAGCTTCGGCAGTCATGCATGCATGTACACCGCAATATTATTATGCACTTTTTTCGGAGATGAGCTCAATAAAAGAGCAATCGTCTTCAGCAGCCCCAACAGTGTCACAAAGTTTTGCACCGCAACTTTTTTTGCTTTGTATTTTGCGACGGTGTAAGTCAGAGAGCTATAACTGTGGGTCAAGAGAGCCCTATCAGTACGGTAAAAAATGTTTATCTAATAATGGGTTATAATAAACTTGACACCTATGACCATTTTCATTAAGTTGGCAAAATAACGGGAAAGAATACAATGCCAGTACTTGATATCCACGATTATTCGCTGTTCCTGGCCAACGGTAATGGATAAATACTGGCAGTATACTGTTTTAATAATTCTGGCCTAATATTATGATTTCTGCATAGGCGTAAGTTTTGGCCAACGCCTGCGGCATACAACTATCAGTTTGCCAATGCTCCACCGTGATTCGGTCGTATTGTCAGTTAAATATGGCAATTCCTTTATGGGCATGAGGACATACAACCAATTATTTTGAGCTCTAGATCATTAAAATCAGTTAGAGGATTTTTAATATATAACTAATTACGCGCACACGCGCGCACACACACACACACACACTGCAGACAGAATTTTTTAACAAATGTTATTTTTCCATTCTAAATACCAGAAAAAAAAATTTCTGACATATTTTGAAGAAAACTTAAGTTTCGACCGTTATACAAAGCAAAAAAAAACTTGTCAGCTGCTAGCAATGTAATGTTATATGATTTGATAAAGCAATTACACTTGAAGTATAGTGCACTGCTTTTATGTAAAATCAATATGGGAAGCAGATTCTTGACACAAAAATATAATAGAATGACCTTGTCTTGTCAGTTGTCACTGTTTTTCACAATATTTTCATGTTGACGGGTGCCGCTGCACTTATTGTACGCCTGTCGAGTGATGTGGTATTATTTGGACCTAGACCTTCGTCCAATTGCCCGATTTTACAACTTTCACTGGAGAGTCGAAGTCAAGTCGCGAACCGTTAGCGAATAACCTTTGAGAGGGGACAGCTCCACTTGATTAGTCATTGGGGATCTTCTTTTGATACGGCAACAAGGCCCAGCGAATGGGATGCACCAGCTGATTGCTACTATCGGAATTCCCACCCACGATAGTGCTTAGTCAGCGATATAAGTCGGATTTTAGGGTTATTCTTACTGCGATACGTCTGTGTCAGTCAGTTGTGGTCACCAAGTTTTTCACTGGTAACTATCAATTAACGATAAGTTTCCGTACGAAGTCAGGGGTGTTCTTGCCCAAAAGGTTTTTACGCAACCAAAGACTGCGACCGGGATCACACACCGGACCTGATATCTTAGCGATAATGAGGAGTAAATGTGGTTTTGCTGGGTTGTATAGATTCAACGGAAACCACAGAAAGACGAGGTTTGAATAAATGTACCTTACTTGTTCTTCAATCATGCTCCGTCTAACGAATTTAAGCGTGGTTTTAAAAAAGTCGGATCAAGCAAACTTGATGAAATCAGAGTCCGCTTGGGTAGCCCGATGCAATCAGAGTCTACTGAAATTAGGATGTTAAATGGCAACTGAGCTTGCATGAGCTTCAAATTTCAAATGCGCGGCTAACATACACCTTCTTTTACCTTAGGCTATGGTGCAGACGTGCAGTGCTTGGTGCGGGCAAGCTGGCAGGGGCGTGCTGGCAATGTTAAAGAATCGTTGCAATCACCGACGGGCCGTTTACTTGGCAGGCCGATCTGTTAGAGGCAGAAGAAAAAAATCAAAAGTATAAAAATGAATACCGCTGCCAATTTATTGCACAAAACCTCCTTATTTACATGTTCTTCTCTTTTGTTACACACACCCTCAATAATTATCATTATTTCTAAATCCAAAAATGTCATATTTTAAGAAATTTCATTTTCTACTATCTTCCACCACAAAATATTCTAAAACAATGTTCCCTGGCAAAAAAATTCATATTTAAAAAAAAATATCTTTTAAAATCGATCAAATTGAAATAAATATTTTTAGAAAATTGTATTGTATAAGATTTTCTGCCAAAAAATATTTTAAAACTACATTCATTTGCGAACAAATCACTTTAAAAAAAAATAAGGGATTTTCTGGAATCAATGAAATCAGAATAAGAAAAAAAAATTTCTTATTATATTTTAATACATTTTTGTGTATATATTGTAATGATCTAGCAGAATTTCTACACTTAAATATCCTAAAACAACGATTTCCGAGTATATGTTTAAAACCAATTTTATACTAAAATCAAGTTCTAAAGATCATGAAACAAAAATAAAAGAAGGAATATGTTAATGAATCAAAATCTTCTTCCCGTGGAGTAATCTGAATTTGAAATAAAAAAAAACCAGCATTTTGGGAATTGATCAAAGAAATCCTGAGATATGACTGGTTATATACATTTCCGACTTACGCATGTGGGTACGCTCAATTAGCTACTAGATTTTTTTAATTTCACCGAAGCCTATTTTTGTCTAAAATGAATGATCTTCTAGAACTTATGTCGTAAAATATCCTTAAATAACGATAAATCGATTAAAAATCAAATTTTTAAAAGAAATCGATTTAGAAATATTGATTAAATCTAAATAAATAAAAATATACAGCAAAATTTAAATTTTTCAAGAAACAAAAAAAATAAGCCCTGTTGGATTAAAATCGGTCGAGGGGATTCTGAGATGTAACTAACTCCATACATACTCACACACACACACAGACGGAAATTTTCTAAAAATAGAGTATTTTTATTTTAAACTTCATAAGACGTGTGTGTAACATGTTTTTTTGACATGTGATTTTTCGTCCATGACAAAGCCTTCTCTACGAGCAAGCAAAATTAAAATGCAGCTTGTCTTCGAAAATTTAAGATTTGTTTTTCCAAACTGTGGCCTTAATTAGCATATAAATTAATGACTAGTTCTTCATTTTTAATGCAAAAGTCCCTTTTCATTGAGAAAAGCACGTACAAAATATGTATCTAGTCATTTTTTTTTCCTTATCTTAAATACCTTGTTGCATACTAGGAAATCGTGGTATTTAATCTATTAAAAAAACCAATTTCTTTATACATTATATTATATAACGGTCTTAAAGAAAACAAGACCAAAGGTTTCAGTTGCTGGACTGTCTATTGAATTTCTCTTTTAAAATTAAATATGATTTACTAAGCTAATGAGTCCTGAAATATTTTGGTATTTTGGAAATTCTATAAATAAAATTTTTTTTTAAGATAAAAACTACAAAATACTTCAATACTTATGATAAAATTTTTATGATGATTGAAGAATGACAGATGTGGACAACCATCCACAGTTATTCTTTTCATGAGTCCATTAGGTGTTGAACGTAAATTCACGCAAAACTTTGTCAGTCAATATTATTAAGAACGCCTCATTAGTTGTATAAGGTATTATAGATGTGTATTGTATCTAACACAAGAATTTATTCTTTAATACATACATGCGTCCTCACATACAGAACCAAAATGAGCACAGAAATTTACTTAGAAATCGAACAAATATATATTTAATACATAGAATAAGTTCACACTTTCATCAAATTATAATTAATAATTTAATACAAGTAAATGACTTTAATCGGTATTCAAGCGCATTAAGCATATTTATGTGTATATATATATATATATATATATATATGTATATATATGCATATTTATTTGATATTTATAAAATCAGTAAATATGAGTTTATACGAATTATCTTAGAAATCAAAGCAATATAGTCGCATAAGGTAATAAATAAAACTATTTAAGTCTTATGTGGTTTTCATATATCTATATTCCGAACGAAAATCACATATACCATTATTAGTTTTACTTGAAACCTTGTAACATTATGGATTTTCATCAAGCAAAAGCTAAATCAATTGACAAAATGTAGTCAATGTGTGTAATAAGTTCTCAGATTCAGCAAGTAATTATTACTAATTAAATAGTAATGAATGTCTCCAATCAGTTTTTTAGTTTAATAATAATATACATGTATATGTACATCATATTTATAAAACTATTGTTATTACAGAAAAAATTTAGCACTTTTTTTGGTCATTTTTTTAATTTTTCAGATCAATCGTGGATATGACTCCATAAGATGATAAAATTTCAAAATTATTACTTAATATTAGCGAAAAGAAAAAATGTATTATTTTTTTTCATGTACAGATTTTGACAACCTTTTACATTCCCCTTTCTTGTGTGACAAATGCTCATAATTAATTACCTTTTAAATTAATACTAATTTATAATAATATCTAAGACAAAAATGATTCCATAGACATATGAATCAATCATTCTTATATATTCTTTATATATATTAGGATCATGCAATATTAACTTTTTAAATTAAAATATTATTTAAATTTATAATGCATAACATATTATTCCATGTTTAAGCTTTGCTCTGCACTCCCTAATTTACATACATTTTTAAAAGATCTAATAAATTCACATAAATCATCTAGAGGTTCTCTTGTATTATGTTAATAGCTTCCTTTTGCATAACTTTTTATTATTTTCTATTCCTATATTTCTCACTGATCTTATTGATTCAGTAGATTTTTAGTATTCCTACTGTAACACCTCCTGGATAGTTTTAAATCCACTTATAGTCTATATCCTCTTCAAATAGACTAAAGTGAACCTTGCTTAATAGGCACTTTTGCCTCACCCTTTTATTGTTTTGAATACATTTGATAGCGTCTGGCCTGTAAGTATCTTCAACATTATTATAATTTTCATCCCTATTCTCTCTTATTTAATCCAAAAAATTTCTCTATCGAACGTATCAAATGCTGTTTTGAAGGCTATAAATACATCGTATTGTTTATTGCCCCCATTTTTTTAGAAATTGTTAAATATAACCATTAAGTACACAAATATGTGAACTCTTTTCTCTGAAGCCTTGTTTTTTTTTACGTTAACTCTCCTTCAATAATTTACACTATTATTCCTATTTTCATTACTCTTTAAGCAATTATAGTGTTTAATATTTTCAACACTACATTTAATAACGCAACTACCCTGTAGATTTTAACGACCTCTTATTCCTCTCTAGCTTTGTAATCCATTAAGTATGCTTGTTAATTCAATTATCTAAATCATGGGGAGATTTTTGAAACAATCCCCCACAATTCCGTCGTCTCCAGCAGCCCTTACGCTATCTATTCTTCTTAGAACTTTCCGTAATTTAATGATCTATATAGCCTTGACAAAATTCTCCCGAACATTGCTGTTGATTTAATTACTACTTTTTTCGTTTTTCGTATAATATGCCTAATCGTTGTCTCCTAATAAATTTTTAAATAATTTTTCTATGGCTTTCTATTTTCTATTATGTCATTTTTTTTAGTTTAAATTTTTCAATCGCTTTCCAAAACTCACTCAAATTTTTGCTTTCCGCCTCGTATCTTAGTTTTTCATCGGCTTTCTTAATTTTTTAATCTCCGAAATTATTTTTAGTATCTTTTTGCCAGACTTTACTTCCATTTTGTTCTCTCTTTTTAGTATTAGACTATCTTTTGAGTTCACTTCTAATCTTTTTCTCTGCTCAATCATTCTAAAATCATGTTCCTTAATTTTGCAATTTTTTTCTTTTGTTGATCTTATCATTTTTAGTTTTTCTGTTACCTCTGTATTTATAGTAGCTAACCAGTCTTTTTTTTTCCTAATATTTATTTCATCTTGGGTAATTATATAATCAAAATATTGCTCTTTTATCTCTTTTAGTATTTTTGAATACTCATATTTTCTACTTTATTTTCTGCGATTTTCAAGGTTACCAGTAGATGATCGGACTCACTTCTAGTTTCGACTTAAAGTTCTAACAGCACTATAGCCTGCCGTCGTTTCCTTTAATACAAAATTAGAAGCAATCTCTCCTCTTCTCCCACATAAGTTTTATGACCGTCTTAATCTTTGCTTGTATACCCATTCTACATCACTTATGCTAAGTTTTAGCACAATTTCGATACTTTTTCGCATTTACTGTTTGGATAATTATCCTTTGACTTTGTTTAGCAGAAAACATTAGAGTCTGTTATTATTCGCTGGTCTTTTATCTTATCATTTAAATATTCAGCTATTAGAATTGTTTCTCCGCCAGCCACTCGGTTTAGATTATAATATAATATCATTTTAAATGAATATTAAATTTTCTGCTCAAATTATTTCAATCGATGTTGTGCTTATAGAGCTACTTTTTGTAAATTTATAAATCGGTTATAAATTATGGAAACAATTTGAATAATAATAAAAATATTGCTTTATCTGACTGATTTGTAAATGTCATAACTGTACGCGAAAAGTTCGACGAACTTTAAAAACCTAATACTCCATAGCAGTACCTCTTATGTGGTGTGGAAACCTGCTGTACAAAATAAAATTTATTACGTACATCGTCATTTTCTCATACATTTATGGATACTATTAATTACAAGACAAGTGGAGGAGTATGTAGGGAAGTCGGTTGGAGAGCAAAATAAATTTTGTAAGGAATTTAGCTCAAATTATTCAAGGTCATATTTCACGGTGAACAGAAACAAATTTGACCTCATTGGGGGGAGGGGGGGCTGAGGAGAAACGGGGGGACTTAGTACTCACCCTAAAACCATACAACTATATAATATAGGAAGATATATGAATAACCCAGAACTGGCATTTAACGCAGCGGTACGCGTTTGTCTTATAGCTTGAGGCGTTTGCGTGTGCCGGTGTGATGCTCAGGTCATTACAGAAGGAAAACAGTGCAATGTAAAAGGTAAAAAGAAAAAAATTACGATTGACTTTCTCGACGTTACAATATTATACCCAGCCTCCGGAGCATATTGTATTTAGTTCATTGACTTTGTAGTAGATGTATCGAAAATAAAATAAAATTATTGTTCGCTAATTATTATTTTTCTTACGATCAGAATAAATCTTATCCTAAGTAGTCGATAATTACTTAGCTGATAAGTTCAAAAGTTTTTTCGAATATTAATGTACAAGAATATATCTTGCTTGAACTGTAAGCATGGCAAAAAATCCTATACTGAAATTACTACGATCAGCCTATAAATTATCCGAACTATGGTAGGCGTAGGGATTTAGTTGATTTATTTAATTAACTATAAATAATCTCATCGAGACGATTGTGTAACCGGAGATTAATAGCATGAAATTAAGTTCATTTATTTTACAAAAAATATATAGAGAGGTATGCTGATTGGGTCACTATAGCAATTGATTACTTGGCATAAAGTTTATTCACTTGAAAAACAATATATATGCCAAGTTAGCCGTTTGGGTCTCCAAGGAATGATTACTTGGCCTTAATTTCCTTGTGTTCTTTTTGTACGAAAGTTAAGCCAAGCAAGCTTATTGGGTTACCCGAGATGTAATTAATTAAAAATAAGCTAAGCGAGCCGATTGGGTAACTAAGGATTACTTGCTTAGCATATTAATTCTTTAATTAACGCATAACATTGAAGCCAAGAAAGTCGATTTGGTAAGTAACGGGTGATTAATTGCTTTGGATTAAGTTTATTAAAGTATAATAAAAACCATATCCCAGCAAAATGATCGGGAAACTAAGGATTAATTGCTTGGAATTCAGTCAAAAACTGTTGTAACTATCAGACTTTACGAAGGAAACCAATTCCTAAATTCGAATATTTGATTTTAAAATTTGTCGAGTTCTCAAGGTGATAGTTTATAGTGCCCAAGAAAAACAAAGTTGTGAGTGTCCAGTCAGTAAAAATAAGACTTGCTGTCTTCTCGTGAACTGCTCGCATGCCTACTAATTCTTTTACATATAAGACCTGAAAAAATAAACCTCAAAGTATCTTTCTTTTGCGATATAAAAAATCTGTTTACGATTGTTGCTTAAATGTACCTATGTGACATTTGCCCTTTAGTCCATTCTTATGTGCTTTTGGACAAATACAGATGCACTCAACTCTTACAAGGAGACTTAAATAATTGACGTTTAATGATTTGTTTAATTTTAATTTGTAATTTGAGGAAATCAAGACTTTGTAAGTATATACCATCAGAATTATTGAATAACAACATAAGGCTGGCTCAGCAGTCTGCTGGTGCCTATATATATAGCTATACTCACTATACATAACATAGAGTACATGAGCGGAAATGAGAACTCTCGGCGTCTTCCTCCTCTCTCTTGCTCATAGTCCTTGGAAAAATTTACTATAGAAACCGACGGTCAGATACGGGTGTCTGACCGACAATTTCGACCGAGTGAATCTTCACCTAACACTGATGCTGAAGCTACGCAGTACAGCAGTTCCACCTGCGAGCTGGCAGTCCGTACCAAATGTTTTTCAGGGCAGGTACGAACAAGCGAGCTTTTTTTTATTTTTCTTCTTGTACAAGATAAACTTATTTGTTTCGTGGCCCATTGCATTACTACACCTTGGACATCTGACTTTATTCCTTTACTTCTTACTCGCATTTAGTGCTGACCGTGATGAAGTTTTAATGTCAATAATTGATTGTGTTCCAATAGTCTATATTATGTATGATATATGTAGCAACTTTAACTTTAGGTCTTATTTTTATCGATGTATCATTCTGTCTTCATACGGTGTGGATTGGTCAGGCATTTTGACAGTAGTTTTGTTGAAAGTGTGAGATCGATGAAAATGCGTGCAGCTGCGGGGCATGTACTCGGTTACTTTAGTCATGGGGATGTCAAGTAGTCTTCATGCGGAGCGGACGCTGTGCCAGTCAATCTCTATACACTTTTCTGTGTTCACTTTTTCAAGCTGTTACACTTTCAACAAACATAATGTCAAAACTCCTGCACCATCTCAGACCTTATAAAGACGCGTGTATTTAATTTTTGAATAGCTACAACCTTTATGTTATATGTATGCCAGTATAACGCATATCAACAAAGATATTGACGGATATTCACATGCACTTCGGTTTTTCTACCTCTTATTTTCAATTCACAGTCCAACAAACTCAACTTATTAGCTGTATTTTACAAAATTCGAGAGTGCCAATTGTTTTTTTAATTACAATGCCATTATATCACGACTTAAAATCTATTTTATTTATATATCCTAATTTGTTGATCATTTGTTTGTTCGCATTCCCCCGTGGTACAAGCACTGGCCACAAGCTGAGGGCCCCACTTGTTATTCTTACAGCGAATACGTTGATAGTGAATAGTAGAATATTACAATAATTAATATTTATTATATATTTATAATTTGGTGACATGTATTTTATTGCAATACACAGACACAAATATTTAATATTTATTACGTAATCATGATACCAAAGTAGGATCCTCGGAGTACGCATGATTACAATCAATATCATAATGTCTACCAATGTGGTGACGTAGTATCTCAGTAAGATAAAAAAAGATTTTAGTCGCATTACATCTACTTCTTTGCTATAAGTATATCATTATACTGATGGATATAAAGACGTATCGATTCTCATTGTAAACAATTAGTAACGAAGAAAATTATCAGTGTTTTAAATTTATTCTATATTACAATGACCAAAAGACATTGCCTGTCCTTAACTCCCAGCTCTCATAAAAAAGCTTTTGGTGGTATTCTTACCATACTAGTAAAAAATTAATGTATTTAGATTTTTAAGTAGGTTCATAAAAGACTATAGAAGTCTCCGTATCTGTCTGTTATGACCAGTAACTGTAAATATGGATCAAAGTCTTACAAAAACAGAACCTTATGCTTGCACATTTAACAATTATTAATGCAATGATATGAACTCACTCTTGCCATGTTGTTGTTATGTAAGCTTGTAGCTGAAATGCTGGACTCAAAGCAGTAGGCCTTATAATTAGCCTGTGTCTAAATTTAATAGACTAGGACAATATTAAATAATTAAACGAACTTACCCGTAAGTGAAGTTTGATTATAATTGTATAAAGCGCCTCTTCCGAAGTGATCAAAATGCAGTACCCCCTTCCCAGCCTTATTAACCACACGTTCAAACCGTAAAAGTTGGAGGGCGCTTTCTTTACGCTAGCGGGCATCCGGCGGCCGCAATAGCACCCTATGCTTACACTTCAAAGCGTTCTCGCTGAATATTGGGATCTATGTTCCATAGATGGAAGGGAACAGGGTGGGACTAATCACTTCTGAAGAGGGGCTTCATACAATTATAATAGAACTTCACTAACAAGTATGTTCGTTTGATTATTCAATTGCATTTCACGTCTCTTCCTCGTGATCAAAATGTAGATGATTAAATTTCTTTCAACGGCATCTACTACCTGTACATACACGGGAAAATTATACTTGTACTATTATACCGGTATAATTTCGATGTAACGCATGTAACGAGATTATAAGTGTATACAAAGAATCTAATTATTATGGATTGAAGATCTATAATATTAATCATTAGTTACTAATAAACTCTTGATCTTATGAATTTCAAAATTATGTACGTCACGCCATAAAAAATAGATTTTACATTATAACCATTTGACATACGACCAATGATATCAATAGCATTCATTCACGATTTCTTTGAGTTATTCAAGATTGATTTATTCCATATAGTTTTGGAATTTTTTCGAGACAGTCCATTGTGGATTAGATTCAAATTCAATTAATTTAATTATAAGAGCTATAGTTTTAATAGAATCCTGGATTTTCCATCAAGGACGTAAAGTTGTGTCCGGTTGTCTGAGAAGCGCTTATTATTATTATTTCAGTTCATTATAAGGGCATTTAGGATATTGCCATGATATTTGAATTTTTTAAACAAATAGATAATTGTATTAATACGTTCTTAGTTTGATCTTAAAACGAAGGATCCACTTAAGAATTTCGTTAATATAATTATAATCTCCTCAATTTTATAATTAATTGGCAAAAATTTGATAACTGGTTCGACCTCGTTGGACGATTGTTTGCTAGATGACTTACTGAGCCACTGTATCCAGTACATATCTATTTTCCTCTTTGTACTAAATACATATTATGTATTCTATATGTTTCTAATTTAAGCGGTTTCCGTATTAAGTTATTAGTATGATAAGCCTTTTGGTGTAAGTATTAAGGTACTGCAACTCCAGAAATTATGTGCATTTTCGTCATTTCAATAACCAACGGGGTCTTACTTGTTAATGATAAGAACCTTATTTTGAATTTACCAGTTCCAAATCAAATCAACAAAATCTGACGATAGGATGGACTCAAAATTTTCTTTTATAATTCTCAAGTGCTGAGACTGCTGAGTAAAGGTTTTCTGCCGTTTCAACAGAATGGTTTATGCACCCCAGCTTATCTTGATAATTGACAAAACTTCGTAGTGAACAAGAGGCGTTTTCCTTGATTAATCGTATTCCATCTTGATTCTTCAAGATATTTGGAGTAAAATTAGTAGATTCCAGATTTTCCATCATATTCTGATGATAAAATTATTAACACAATTGTACAACTATGTAACACTACTGATACTATGATATTTGAGTATAGACATCTGTTAATTTGTTTAGTTTCTTAAAATTAGAAATTGATTTGAGATTACCAGAAGTATTTAGGCGAGAACAATGCCCAAATACAGTGGTAAAACTATTGAACACAACTGAAAGTACCAGATATAAGTGAATTATTAATACACTTTAGAATCAGAAGTCTGTTTCTTGATCAGAAATAAAACCAACGGGTATGAGTCAAATCACTGATGACAGAACTGATGACAGATAGTAAAATTTTCTAGAAAATGCTTTAAAACATCTTCAGCACTCCACGATAACAAATATAAATCTCAATATTACTACCGTAGATACTTTTTGGAGTAAACAATGGCAATCTATAGGTCTTGGTTAAAATATTTTTTTTTTTTTTTATTGTTTAGAAAAATCCAGAAATTTCGTTTAGTTACTTTAGTTTTTGACGTTATCATTCCTAGTCAGAAAATCAATATATATTCTGGCTTGGTGTATTTGAGCACCAGATCCAGCCTCCAATCTTGAGACGTATTGTGTTGATTCAGAGGCCTGATTCTCTTTCAAGAGATAGGGTCCATGGACCAATGGCTGTTGTGGGCTCTCTCGAGCAAGGCGAGATTCCTGCGAACTGGCTACTGATTGACTCCCGTAGCCATAGCCAAAGCGGTTAGGTTTGCTGAGAGCTTACTGGGACCTCACGATAGCAGATAGCTTGTTAGCCGGAGGTAACTCTATGTTAGGCCACAATCCAATCACAAGAGTAGTCAGACAGAGGATAAAACCGTGCCCTTGCATAAAATTTCTATACGAAGATCGTATAATGAACAACAGTTTAGAGGCTCGAAAAAAAGGTTTCAGAAAAAGCCACTGTTAGAGCATGTAAACACTAAAATAAATAAGCAAGCTACCAAAAAATATGTACTTATATTCCAGATACCAGAAAAACTCTTTGAGGTCATCTGATACATAAGAGCCTGAAGACAGTGGATAAAATTCTTTAAAACTGCAATTTAACATTTGATAGCTAAAATTATGATGAATATTCGTAACGAAGGGAATCAGCCCTCGATAAAAGACGAATATAAAGCAAGTAGTTTGATGTTAATTATGAATGAAACTTTCCGTGAGGTAGTAATTGACTGAATTAAAAGCCAAAACCACAGTGAAAATGGTTTTGAAGGATATAACCTTTTGTTGGTTACAAGTAAAAATTTGTTGAGATCATCCAATAGACGAGAGCTTGCTGACTGAAGACGAGATTTGTGGTGCTGCAATTTGACAGTGATGATAGCCCAAATAATGTAGCAGTTTAGAAGCATATGACCCTCGATTGGAGACGAGTGAAAACTCGTTCAGAGCAAACGCTTGCTACTGCTAACTGAAGGTAAAACGTCATTACCATTAGAATGATGCTTGAGTCACGAAATAAAGATACGGATAAATGGGGCATCCCAGGTTTAACATGACAGACTCTCCGTACAATACCAGACAATACGTAAACTTTATCGTCAATGTACGCATGCTAAAGGGATTAAGCTTTCTCATGCAAGGATCCGCCCCTCCCTCTTTTCTTTTCTTAAGGTTGGAGCCAAAGAGTCAACTCTTTGCGCAATACTTTTTGCATCGCTCATGCAAGTAATATGATGAGAGAATAAACTTGTCGCATCCAAAAAGTGTTTGTCTTCTTTGAGGTTAAAGACGATCATATAATAAAAGATTTGTGTGATACGTTACGTATCACTCATGTTTCTATATCGAGACAATGAAACTCTCACCTTCAAGAAGGATTTTATCTTTTTCAAGGTTAGCAACAAAGGATAAAACCTTCGCACGATACGTTTAGTATCAGTAGTATCACTAATGTTGAAATGTCGGTTCAGTCGATTGCCGAGAGAATCAGACTCCCGAAATTAAGAAGAATTCAACCTTTTTTCAAGCGAGAAGCCAGGGATGAAACCTATGAACGATATGATGTGTATCGTCGACCACCTAGTGATCAGCTCGTAACAGATAAAACCTTTGCACGATATGTTACGTATCGTCAGCTTCTTAAAGATCAGTAGCAAAAGTCATAACTTGTGCGCGACACGTCGTGTATCGTCAGCCTCTTGTAGGTAAGAAGCAAAGTACAAAACCTTTGCACGATATGTTGAGTATCGTCGGCCTCTTGGAGGTTAACAGAAAAAGGATAAAACCTATGCACGATGTGTTGTGTATTGTCAGCCTCCTGGAGATCAGTAGCAAAAGGTAAAACCGTTGCACGATACGTCGTATATTGCCGGCCTTTTAAAGGTCAGCAACAAAAGACATAACTTTTGCACGATATGTCGGGTATCGTCAGCCTCTTGGAGGTGCATAGCGAAGGACAAGACCTTTGCGCGATACCTCGTGTATCGTCAGCCTCTTGGAGGTGCGCAGCAAGAGACATAACTTTTGCATGATACGTTGTGTATCGTCGGCCTATTGGAGGTGCGCAGCAAAGGACATAACCTTTGCACGATACGTCGTATATCGTCAGCCTTTTTGAGTCGCGCAGCAAAGGATAAAACCCATGCACGATACGTTGTGTATCGTCTGCCTCTTGGAGGTGCGCAGCGAGGGACATAACCTTTGCGCGATACGTCGTGTATCGTCAGCCTCTTGGAGGTGCGTAGAAAAGGATAAAACCCATGCATGATACGTTGTGTATCCTTTACCTCCTCACAGAACTCAAGCAAAAAGGACAATTTTTGCACGGTCACGGAGTTAGAGCTCCCACCGGATCGACTGTGATTGAGTATTGAAATAGCAATACTACAGCACTGACAGATTTAAAATATGCTGCGGTGAGACTCTACTCTAGCAGCGAAAAATAGATAGAAACTTAAAGCTGCGGGACACACGATGCACTATTCCTGCTGTTGGGCCGACATGATCCTTTTCCTCTTCTTCCTCTTCCACTGGGAGCTGTCAGATCCACTGCTGCAAGAATGTTGATTACTTATTTTCCTGTGTTGACTGCTGGGACGAGCGTGTGACTCGTTTGGCACAAGAAGAAGGAATAAGCATAGGGTGCGAGTGCGGCTGCTGGATGTCCGCTAGCGTGGAGAGAGCGCCCTCCAACTTTTACGCTTTGAACGTGTTTAATGAGGCTGGGAAGGGGGTACTACATTTTTATCACGAGGAAGAGGCGCGAAATATAATCGAACATTTTTTGCCATCGGAGTGCTAACAGCATTTTATGGCCTTATATTGTAGAGATAATGACCGCTAATGACCGCAAAGTCACTAAAACCGTCATGATGACGTCAAAATACTGTCTGCCAGGGATCAAACTGAAAATCAGTATATCTATTAATATATTATATGTTTCTTGAGGTGCTGATCACGAATATGATGATCTCGATGACTGCAAATAAACGTATAGTCCGTAAAGTCATTTATTTCGCATAATGACGTCGAAATACCATCTGCCACCGATCGCGCTGCTAATTAATATACGCAAAGTTTTCGGGGTGCTAATATTTTCTAGGGCTGGGACAATCTGGCAAAACAATTTAATGATCAGATTGTGTAGTTCTTATGTTTATACAACCTAAAATAAGCACTTTTCTATTATAGACGTCACATATTTAGTCTGGCTATTTTTTAAGATATTCTATCTCAAAGGTCAAAAATGTGGTTTTTAATATCTTTAATTTCTACGTAAAAATCCTTCATTGTTTTAAGAATGATGAAAATTTTATTTTATTTTACTTTACTATGGCTCCCCAACCAATTGACACAGATCAAAGTATATGATTAATTATAATTAGCTTAGTAGCTGATGCACTCTTTATGTAAAAGTTATGATATATCGTGAATCGCCCAAAAAAAGTTTTTATGTGTATTTTAAGATTTCTTTTACCATCGAACGACAGTCTATGATGTTTAAACCTCGCCCCCAGGACTCCCTCATTTTTTAATCACATAGCACTAGCGTATGGTCACTTACAGTGTAACTAGCATAAAAAGAATAGCAATTAATCAAATTTAAACTGATACATTGTATTTGTTGTAATTTCATCTCAAGTATTAGGGAACTGGATAAATAAATGTAAATACTAGCTTTGCATTTGAATTCAGCGCTTTTTCTATGTTATCCACTATTGGTAGCACCCGTGCGACGTTTTTATCGACGCAGCTACCATCGCAAGTTATAATATTCTCAGCGCGAGTCATTTAATTGTAAACTCCAAATGTTTGTGGAGTTTTTAAAAATCATCAGTATTTTATTGGCATAATACAGGTAAAACATACACACAGTCGTTGTTACTTATTATAGTCAAGTTGCAACCAATTATATTTTTGCAGTTAATTGGCTTCAAATTTCTCGTTATGGAACGAAAGTACAACTTGTATAAATTAAATTAAGTTTTGTGTGATCGAAGCAATACCATTCAGTGGCTGCAAGAAATGAAGTTGATCCCAAAGAAAAAGTATTGCAAGACATACAAAAAATTTATCGTTTTTCAAGAATCTCAACTTGTATGCGGTCAATTTGTTTGTTATAAATAAAAATCTATTCATAGAGTCACGGCAGCTGAGAGTACATGGTTTTAGCAGTCGAAGATATCTGCTGCAGCAGTTATAATAATTACGTACAGCTTTGCTGTTAGCTTTGATTTTGAGCAGACAATGCGCGAAAGCAGTATCTTAGATGGTCAGGATATTTTGATTTTGGTAATATAGAATGAACTTGTCTTTAGAATTTTCTGCTATTTTTTTCTTCTTCTTCTTCTCCTTCTTCTTCTTCGCTTGATTTCTCGCTGACTATTCATCTTTCTCTTCCGTCATAGGTAGATAAATCACTTTTGTGTGATTATCACTATTTTTTTCTGATGTAAATGTAAGTTTTAATATATCGTGGTATTGACTGCCGATCACTCAGACCTCAATGGTGCGTTAAACCGTCTTTTCATCTGTAAGTTATCGACGTCTTCGAATAGTGGACGATACAAATTAATTCTGCTACCACAGTGGATAGCGGAAGCGATGACGGCTGCTTTAAATGAAGATATGTAGAATGCTTTGCCTTCCGCTCCATCGTGGTAACGAAGCCAGCGATGGCGCGCTGCCCAGCAGGGGGGTGTCAGGGTGTTAGAATGATGCCGTAGTGTGTCCGACGATAAGTTGACAACGTCCACGTCAAAGTCAGGAAGCCCTCATACTTAGACCTGGGTAGGTATAAGGGTTATCACCCCTAGGACGGATGGCTTGCCTGCGATTGAAATAGGATCCTTTACTCGTAGGTATTTACATCATTTATAGATAAAAAAAAATATTTCTTTGCAATGCATCGCGAATCACGAATTTACAGGCTCTCCGCATGTATTCTGTTTCCTTTGTGGCGACTACAAAGTTTCTAAAAAACTACAAAAGTTGACAAGTACATTGTAAAATTTGTGTGAGTCTTGCTTTGATGTCATCGCTCCTAATAAAAATGCACGGGCCCCTCAAACAATTTGTAGAGCATGCTCATCTATGTTAAACAGATGGGAGACTGCCGGAACGGAAAAATCAAAGTTCATCTCTCCTACGATATGGTAAGAGCCAATCAGCACGGCAGATTGTTACTACTGTTACACGGATGTCAGTGTGATAAGAAAAATCAAATTTGAGCTCATAGTTTATCCTTAAGATTCGACAGTTACGAGAGCTATTATTGCATCAGAGAAAAAAAGTTATAGTTTCACATGTAAGAAGCTTGTTACTAACTTGGAAGGATTAACTGTTACGGAAAATTCCAAAAAGAGCACAAACTCTCATAACGAAATGTAAGATGAAACAGACAGGGATAAATCAAGCAGAGAAGAAGAAGAAGATGAAGAAGAAAAAGAAGAAGAAAATTCTGATGGCGAGTTCATTCTATACGACCAGAAATCTGAGAAAAAAGTACAAAAGTATTCTCAAGAAGAACCTAATGATTTAATGAGGAACTTAGGTTTATCCAAAGAATCAGCCGAATTACTGGCCTCAGATTTGAAAACAAGATATATGTTGATCCAAACAACCAATCGGACGTTTTATCGCAATAGAGATAAAGATTACAGGAGTTTCTTCACTCAAGACTATAATTTAGTTTATTGTCACGATGTAGTAGGTTTAATTAATAAACTAAAACCAGCCGCTTCTAAAGTTGATGAGTGGCGGTTGTTCATAGACTCCTCTACAAGGAGTCTTAAGAGGGTCTTATTGCACAATACCGATAAATTCACTCTAATTCCAGTGGCTCACTCTACTATATTGAAAGAAGGATGGAAAAACATAGCAATAGTATGGAGAAAACTTAATTATAAAGAGCACAAATAATTGATATTGCAGAGATTCAAAAATTTTATCAATGATTTTGGTTCCGCAGTCAGGATTTACGAAGTATTGATGTTTTTTGTGTGAATGAGATAGCCGAGATTGACAAAACTATTACGTAAAATACAAATAGGCACGTAGAACATCTTTACAGCCTGGTTTAAATAATGTCACAAAGCAGCCATTAGTTGAGCAGAGTAAAATTCTTTTGCCTCCTTTACATATTAAACTAGGATGAATGAAACCGTTTGTTAAGGCTCTAGAGAAGAAAGAGCAATGCTTCGAATGTATTAAGCGTGCCTTTTATAAGTTTTCGTGTGCTTAAGTCCAACAAGGTGTATTTGATGGACCACAGACCCACATTTTATTAAGAGATAAAACTTTTGCGACTGCTATGACCGCTACTGAAAAAGCAGCATAGCTTCGTATCAATGATGTCGTGGAAAATTGTCTTGAAAACACTAAGAGTTAACAATATTCAAAAATTGTGAAGAACTTAATAGACAGTTTCTGAGAATTAGGATGTCTCATGAATCTGAAACTACATTCCCTTGACTATCACCTGGACTTTTTCCTAGAAAATTTTGGAGTTTTCAGCGATGAGCAAGGTGAACGATTTTATCAGCATAGTAAAGGGATAAAGAGACGTTATCAAGGATGGTGGGATATTAATATGATGGCTGACTTTCGCTGGACATTAAAAAGGCAAACGGATGAGAAGAAAAGTAATAAACGTAAGAGAAATCCCCTACGCAGATCTTTCGAGGATAAAAAGATACGTAAACGATCGGAAAATTTAAATGAAATATATTGAGGCATAAGCCTACAGCCAACTGGGGCATTGGGGTCATCGGAATTCTTAATTTTTCTTCAACTTGTTGCGTCCAAATACTTAAAGTCTGTTCCTTTTGTACACTGAAAAATAAGATATTACTGATCCTTGCACATGAAACATTTGAACATGATGAATAAGGTATTAAGACTGATTTTCTGAATTTTCTGACTTTAATCAGCGATCTACCCAAAATTTTTTCGCAAGACCCCACATTCTGACTTCGGATACGGATTTAGCACTAAAAAATACGTAAGAAATAGTATATTTCGTACCTGGTGGCGCATGTCGCCAGGGCGATCCCTGTGCCCGAGGGCGTTTGCGAAGCAACGCCCGAGGGACTGTTGTGATCGCCCTGGTTAGATGCGCACCAGGTGCGAACGCTATTTTTCCTACTGAGGGCGCAGTAAACGACCAAAGGTAACCAAAAACGCCCCAAAGTAGGAAAACATGTTTAACATGCTCAATTCAGAAACTTTTTTTTTGTGGGCCTGTGATGATTTACAAGGTTAGAGGGATACTTTTACGACGTTTTGAGGTCATGTGTATAGAATAAGACTAGCATTTAACAAGAAGAAAGGTTTTAAAACCTACTACAGCCTTTACTTATTTATTCATCTGTGTCTTTTTCTGTGTCATTCAATCTTAAAATGATTCAGAAGAATCGCTAGGATTCCGATTTTTATATTGGTGTTCGAATATTTTCAACATAACCTTACAAGAATGAAAGTTTAGTGTTTTGTGAAAAATGGTAGAGTTTTTAACTTAAAGAATCTACAAATATATATGTAATATATTATTACAATTGTTCATCGCATGAACTTAACAATAACACACTTTTAATCATTATCGATACATCGTCATGTTATGCTGCACTGCTAGCAAGTATTTTGAATTTTTTAAGTTTAATATTTGTCTCAGAATAAAAAAAAAGCTGTTTTCTTTAATTGCTTTAGATAAATTATGATAATTTGGGTTGTAAGCAGGATATTTTAAATGAATTTTAAGGTCATGAAATTCTGCTTAAAATCATTTCATTTTGGTTATTTCTGATAAGTATTTTATTCAGTAGCTCTTGAAATCAGTAAAATACGATAAACATGACACAACAAAGCTGTCCAATCATTAGTGTACGAATTTAAGTTTGACTTACTGAAAAAGCTGTCAGTTTCAAAATTTTTTTACCTCGTCTGGCGCTAGTGTAATTCTAGGCACATAACTTTAAAACTGCTATAAAAATAAAAACATATCGAAAATGATTTTAAGTATGCTCATGCTTATTTAATCTAATAAAAAATTTTGATAATATGTTGTGTAAATTTGTTTAGATGTTTAAAATTTAATTATTCTACCATTTTTGATGACAAAAACACTTTCTGTACGTTAGACGTTATGTTGAAAATTTCTGAACATCTAAATAAAAATCAGGCGACAAGGACTTCCACTTAATCATCCTAAGATTACGTAAAAATAAATTTGAAAGTCGGTTATCAATTAAAGGCTATTGGTGGTTTTGAGGATTTTTTTTTACGGTTGAACCCCATTTTGCGGTGGTGGCTTTACTTTCTCCCCAGCGCCTCCGCCGCGCCGGCGCGCACCGCACTGACGGCTCTTATTATACCCGATCTGTTGCCGTGACTAGCAGCCTGAAAACGCATAGTCATATTTTTGGTATAAAAGTTGATGGATTTAACCATATTACAAGGATAAGCACATTAAAATATACATTTACAGAAATTTTGAAGACTCCACGATATTATGACAATAAAACTTATTGCAAAATTAGAAAACAGCATTTTTAGGTGGTTTTTTCAACTATAAAGGAACATTTATTGACTGATTAAATCCTGCGAAGCCATTTTGTAGATATTTTCAACGCTTTTAAAATTTGTTAGAAATTTCTTTCTGTTATTTAATTAGGACAGGAATACAAGGCATTTAAACTCGTTTTCGGCTACTTTAACCGTCCGCCATCATGATTTGCGAAACATTAAGCGTGATAAAACAGTCTTAATATATTATTCTATCGCATCCCTACAATAGTTATGCAATAATATAGCTGTTAGCACTTTGATAGCGGAAAATGTATAATTGTCCTAGTCTATAAAGGCTAATTTTATAGATGATGTTGTGGCTAGAACTTTATTCTTAAATTTCGAAAAATTAGGTTATACACTTGTTAAAATCTTTAACGAAATTGTATCACTTACTAAACGTTAATAATAGTGTAACTTACAAATTTTACTTGATGTTGTCTTAATTTAGCAGTACGTTAAATTTAAATTAAATGATAAAACTTACGGATCCAAAATCTAATACTTATCTTTTACAGTATATGTATGGGTCAACAATGAAAATATTAGAGTATTTTGACTGCAATAAAAACCAAGGAGTTTAGTAAGTTTACTGGTATGCAGTTGCACAATCTAGTGTATCATTAAAATTCTCTGTGTCTAATCAAATTGAAGACGGTTCATTGCAATTACAGAATATGCAATTAAAGCGGTCATTTTAACAAGTGTTATACACCAATTTAGATAAATAATTTTTTACGAAACAAAATAGAGAATAATTTTTATTTTCTGATTTGATTAGCATTCACCTCGAACCTGCATGTCTGATTGATCTTTTTTAACATGATGACTTTTATTTAAGAAAAATTAATTAATACTAAACTTGGTCGAGGTATTTATGTTATTGAGATAAGGAAAACTGCAACACGCATAAAACTCGTATTATTATCCATTATATCCATACTTTTGTTTCGTCCATTCATTGTCTTGCAGTCTTTTTTTAACTAATTTGATTTCAGTTATCTGCGCTCAAGGCCTTATTGCTAAAGATAAGAGTGGAACATCAGATCCTTATGTCACAGTTCAAGTGGGAAAAGTGAAAAAGCGCACCAAAACCATGCCACAGGAACTAAATCCAGTGTGGAATGAAAAATTTTATTTGTAAGTACAATTATTCCTGAAACATAACTTGTGTGTTTTTCTAGAATTATAAAACAAAAATAAAAATCTACCATTTTGGCCATTATATTTCTAAAAAAAAAGAGCCGATTACTTTCATAAATTTAGTTGAAAAATATTGTTTGACTATAGATATAATTAGAAGCTGTATGATGTTCAATTATTTAATCAGCAAACAGTTACTTTCATGACACATGTGACACATGATAAGAAATGATTAAAACAACAAATACGTGCAAAACCTTTTTTTTGTATTTATTATTATAATTTTTTTGAGTTTTACACTTCAGAGTATAGATAAGAATGGCTGTTCTAGGAGCTGATTACATTAATAATTATACTTGAACTAGGTTTCAGTATTTTTGTACTTAATTTCGATTGTTCCTTCTTTATTCCGTAAAAGCATTTATTTTTAAACCTTTAAAGTAAATATTTGTCAGGAACTACTTACACTTTTTTATTAGCATGGTAGTCAATAAGCAGCCAGTGAGATACTAAACTGCAACCATGTACAACCGGCAAATGACTACATACGAAGAGTATACGTGTAGAGGTGTATGCATTAGAAGGAAAATATTAGAAAAGGATAGAAAGAGCGGAAGAGTAGTGTACAGTGCAGTAGTGTGTGCAGCTATAGGTGTACAAGAAAATGTTAAACTGCGCAATGCTAAACGATACCACAGTATGGAATTGTATAATTGTGTAGATACAAAGTGCAGCTGCTTAGACAAGAAGAAAGTTCAAACAGTAAAAATTGCCATCAACCTTAATTCTGTTATCCTAGAGCTTGTTTTTGACAATGTGCCCATTTAAGGAGGCTCTTTACCGACTACGTAAGTCAAGACTAACCACAATGTTAAACTCTATTGTATTGGATGGATAATCGATAAATCAACTTAAAAATATTTAGATATGCTCCACACATGCCCTGGTTTCTCTAAAAATTCGTAAAATATTGAAAAATGTTATTGTATTTTTAGAAAAAATTATAAATTAAAATTGATGGCTTGAATCACTGAGAGTCTGTTATAAATTATATGATAAATTATAAAAAATCTAAATATTTTTATTAGATAATCAATGCTTGATGTTTGAGAACAATTATACAAATTTATAGATCTTAATATTGAGCAGCAAAATTCTAGAAGTATACTTGTGAAATATGTAGTCAACAGCAGCCGATGTTCTCCATGTATTAAGCATAGGGAGACGGACTGCATGTTTATGATTACTCTAATATCTTTTGAAAATGACCGATAGCACGCACTTTTCTAAATACGATTAGGAAGAGTATTATCAGAAATGTTAGTCGTTAGTTTTTCATTAACTTGAATGATCATAACATAAAGCTAATCAAGCCCAACGGTGAATATTTCATAACCTTCCCACAAGGCCTGTGTTACAAGTTCAAAGTTTGATAGACTTTTTCTCGCAATTTTGACCGATGACCTATATTAAAATTTTGAAGGCAGCTACATGTTTATTTACATAATAATATCTTTTAGTTTTAATATTGTAGCCTTACTTTCATTAGAGTAAAGAGCCTCCTTAAGCTTGTAGAAAACGGTGAAAATAGTAAAACAATTTCGAAAATACGTCGAGAGGCTGCGCCCTTTAAAATCATGTTAAAGATTTTAAAATCTTCCAGATGATTTCCTGTGATTTCGCTTATTTTTTCTTGACTTCTAAAGATTTCTGATGATTTTGAGTAGTGCTATAATTTTTTAAGTACTAGCGAATGATTTTAAAGTGATGGTTGACTTCCAGAAATCATTACATGACTTCTTAAGATTTCAATGGATTTCTGATGATCTTCATTGATTTCTAGAAATCATCATTGATTATTCAATCAATCGAAAATCTCAAGATTTCTCTCGACGATACTTCATCGTTAATATCATGATCCATTTTTGGAATTCTTGAATAAAATATAGCAGCATGAATTTTTTTAGAGTGTTGACTGTATTATTCTTGTGAATGTTCAGTATTACATTTCTAATTATCTCAAAGTAAGGTTTGTTATTTAATATAGGTATACCTGAAAATTTAATATAGGAGTATTTTCTTATATCTTGTTTTACTAAAATTACTTTAAGATTGATTTATTACATCCTGTATGGATATTTTTGTGTAAAACGTACAGATAAGTGTTTCATTCGTTGTTCATATATAGAAAAATACCTCTGCCAATGAATTAGCAAAAATCTTACTTAACAGCATTTTTATCCGAATAGTACAAAGAATATTGTTAAAATTTTTTTGAATCAAAAACAATTTGACGAATAATTAGAACTTATCACTGAAATCGATATACGTAACATCCCTTTTTTTTAGCTAAAATATTATTAAATTATATGACTCCATCCCATTATCTATGGAATAAAACTATTTACGAAATCAAATTAAAACTTTTGAACTCCAGAAACAGCAAAAACCGTTATTCTAGGATCGAAAATCGTTATAACAACCTTGATATGGTATAAAACGTCAAATATATTTGTAAACCTATATATAGGTATCTAAAAAGAAACATTTTGAGCTGCAATGATTAAACTGAAAGACAATAAAAAAAATTATTTGAATGATTTAAAATGTGAAAAGAAGCTAAATTTAGGCTCTCTGATGTATAACCATTTCAAAAATAAGATTATAATTTATTCCCGAATAGTTCAAAAAATATTTTAAAATTTTTTTGGATCAAAAACAATTTAACAAATAATTAGAATTATTACAGGTGATATAATTATCTTGTCGCTAAGATAGTATTGAATTGTAAAATCTTTTTAAATATCTACAGAAGAAAGCTATTAATGAAATCAAATTTGAATTTTTTCACTCCAAAAACATCGTAAACTGTTTCTTTAGCATTAATAATTGCTATAAAAACCTTGACGGGGTATGAAACGTCAAATCTTTTTTAAAACCTATATAGAAACATATAAAGAAACATTTTTTGCCCTACATAATCAAAATCATTTTTAGAGTTTCTGAAATATGACTGATTCAAGAAAAAGTACCGCTGCCAATTCATTGGCACAATGCTTCCTCATTCAAGATTCTTAAAACCTTTTTTTTCAATCATACTATAATTTTACACAGACTTTATTTATATTTTTTTATCGTGAAAGTTTTTCTCCATGATGAAAGCCTATGTAGGTGATTGCCAAACAGTTGACTACTTTTATCGACGATAATCGGCATAGCCCCCCCAAATAAACAATGTTATATTAAAGTCAAATGATACATTTTTTACTTCTGTGATACAATTTTTTGCAATATAACTTTCTAAAGGGCTAAGAAGTGGATGTCTCTAGTGAAAAAGAGATGGTATAAGGTAAAATATATTTCCACCACTGATTTTTAAAATCAAAGACTTTTTAAAGTACAAGAGATATCTTTTATTAAAATTATATACTTTTGTTACTAATACATAACGACTTAACCTTAAGAAAAAGTTTGTATTTTAAAATAAAGTTTTTTTTTTCATTCTATGAAATAAAATAACAGTCAATCCTTAATAAAGAACTTTACACCAAAATAATCATATGAATCCTCTTTTAAAATTCAAATAGGTCGCAAATAGGTCAAAAAACGATACTAATGTCTTGCTAGCTATTTTTTTCTCCTTTTTTATTATTGAAGTAAAGAAATAGATCTCTGAATTTGATACATTCATAGTATACACATATTAACATATTTTAAGGCATTCAATATGAAAATGTGTTGTATAAGTTTTATAATTAGAACAATATTTTATCATAATAAGAAGAAAAACTTCTAAAATATGACTCATGATGTATACACACACAGACATAAATACTATAATCAAAATACATTATTTTGGGAAAATGTCTGTCTGTGTGTGTGTGTGTGAGTGTGTGTGTGTGTGTGTGTGTGTGTGTGTGTATGTGTGGATGTATGTATGTATGCACTCAGTTGTACCTCAGGATTCTTTCGACTGATTTTGATCCATCAGGATTTTTTTGCTGTTTTTGGATTCTTATCAACTCTGATGAAAAGAATTTAGGTTTTTCTGTTTTTTTTATTTGATCGATTTTTCAAAACCGATTTTTTCGCTAAAGTTGATTTTTAAGTTATTCATTATTATTTTCGGATATTTTACAATAAGAATTCTGAGAAATCATTAAAAACATTCTTTAAAAAAAGAAATTTTTTGGAAAAGTTGATTCTTTAGTTATTTATAGTTATTTTAGAATATTTTACAATAAGAATTCTGAAATATCAATAAATTTTACAAAAATAAAAATATATACGTTGATAAATTAAAAAAATTTTGTAGCTGGATGTCAAAGGATGTTAATAGTGACTGTATATGATCAGTCATATCTCTTTGGCCGATTTTAAAAATGCTGGGCTTGTTTTATTTGGTTTTAAATACAAGTTTCTTCTGGAAAACAAGAATTCTGATGAATTCATTTTTTTTTTTAATTTGGTTTCTTATTATTTGTGAAACTACATTTTTCTAAACAAAAGATTTTAAAGATATTCATCGTTGTTTTAGTATATTTTTCAATTTTTTTCGAACGATAATAAAATTATATACAAAAAACACATTAAGATAGGTTTATTAACAATTTAATAGCTAATTGACGGTGGGTGTAAATAGGGAATGTATATAGTCAGTCATATCTCAGGATTTCTTTGGCCAATTTCAATAATGCTGAGCTTGTTATTTTTTAGTTTTACATATAAATTAATTCTCGAAAAAAAAATATCGATGCATTCATTTTTTTTTTTTCAATTTTGATTTTTACTATTTTTGAAACTTGATTGTTTCCGAACAAAAGATTTTAAAGATAATTTTTTTTGTTTTCGTATATTTTAAAATTATTTCTGAACGATCATAAAATTATTTACAAAAAAACACATAAAGATAGTATTAAAAAGAATTTAGTAGCTGGATGTGCGTGGGCAATGTATATGATCAGTCATATTTCTGTATCATTGGACTAATTCTGATAATTTCAGGCTTATTCTGTTTGTTTTGCAATACAGATTACTTCTTAAAAAAAAATTTTATTTGTATGATTTTTTTTTATTTTTTATTTTCATGATTTACGAAACTTGAATTTTCCGAAAAAATAGATTTCGAAGATATTAAATGTGAGATTACCATATTTTACGATAGAAATTTTGAATAATAATTTAAATATATACAATAAAACGTATAAGGGTTAAATTAAAAACATTAAGCAGGTGAGTGTGCGTGGGTGTTATTAGAAAATGAACATAATCAGAATATATTTGACCGATTTTGATAATTCCTGGCTCAATTTTTTTGGTCTAATTTTTTGATACTTATAATTTAAAAAAAAAAATATCTATTCTCATTGGTCTGTATGTGCAGCTGTGTACGTACTGATATATTTATGCATGTATGTTTATACGTCATTAGTTATATCTCAGAAATCCCTATACTTATTTGGATAAAATATTGTTCTAATTTTAGAATTCATACAATTTATGCGTAATGCCTTAAAATATATATTTATATGTATATACTATGAATGTATCAATTTGATAGATATATTTTTTTCCACATTAATAAATAAAAAAAAGAATAACTAGCAAGACGTTAGTAACAGTCCACTGTTGATGACAAAATGGTTGGAAAAGTTATTGTAATATTTTTTTTCCTTTTCTGAACGGTAGTTTAACATTTAGTGTTGGCTAATATTTTTGACTTAAAATGACGTCATATCAATTATTGGATTTTCTTTACATTTTTTTTTATGATAATGTTAAGAGGGTCGTAGAGAAAAAGTTCATTAACTATTTGGGCCAACTAGTGGGTTATATTGAAAGGGTCGTTATGCAGCTAGTTCATCTAACGTATCTAATCTTTTTATTTGATATCGGAATTAAGAGGCTATGCATAACAGATTTGTTATTCAGCGGTGGCTGCCGTATTGTACATTCTATAATATCTATTATATATAATTCTGTGATATTTAGAGTTAAGGGAACGAATATAATTTATTTAGCAAATTTGAGCATAACTTTTCAATGGTATAGCCACAATCGACTCAATAGGCTTTTGCTCTCAACAAACTTAAGAGGCTTTAGTGCAATATCTTATAAATTCACTTACCTTTAGAGAGCATACACGAACTACGTTAATGATTTTTCGATATATTTTGACCCCCTCCCCTCTCCTTCATTGACAATCGTAAAAAAACTGGAACTCCTCCCTTCTTTAGTAAATCAACGTTGATTTAGAATTATTTAAAACTTTAAAAATAACATAGTCATGATTGATTCATACTTACCAACATAAAAAATCACAATTCATGCATACACCTTTGTGCGTACAAAGAACGTTAATATCATACTAGTTTTAAGCTTATAAATAATGATTAAATAGTGTTTTTTAAGAAAAAAATTATGTGTGAATAAACTCTTAACAATTAATGTGATAAAATATTAGACAAATAATTACGAAATTTATTTCTGTTCCTTGTCATTAAATATCACCTTAGAATCGTCTAAAATAAAAAAAACCTAATCTCTAATTTTCAAGATTTGTCACTTCAATAAATCAAGTGCCTCTAATTATCCAGGAACGAACATCATAGATAGTAGGTAATGGAATTTCATACATTGGTGCTCCAGAAATTTCTAAAAGATCACGATTTATCAATGTGGCAGTAGAGAAATGTGTTCAAATATATGTTCATCTGGTCAGGGCAGTCCGAATAGTCCCGCACGCGTTGCTTTGCAAGCGCCCTTGGGCCCAGGGACCGCCCTGGCCGGATGCACATGCGTGGAGAAGGCTACTTTTCCTACCGAGAATTTATAGCTGGAGAAAAGTAATTTAGCAAGAGAAAACTAGGTACTTTTCCACCTTGAAAGCAAAATGACCTTTCATTTATTTTTCTATCTCAAAAGTTATTAGCAAATATTTATTTATACACGCACAGAAATGAGTCAAACTGATCAAATTATTGGTTTTTTTTTTTTTTAAAGATCTCAGCAAATATTTATTGGTCTAATGAGGGAGCTTTGCCCACCTTCCAACCCCCACCAGGGGCTTCGCCCCCTATGCTCCACTAGGGGCTTCGCTCCCTGGGCCCCCACCAGAGGCAGCCACCCCTGCACCGACACAACGTTGAATAGACTTGTTTCTATTGAAAGCATGTAAAACAGTGAAATTACTAGAAAAATTGTAATTACTTATTGTTCTGAGTAGTTTTACTTTTAGTACTAGGAATGGTTTTAAAATTATATTAAACGATACTATACAGCTTATTTTATGCATAAATGTGAGAAATAATTGCATTTTACATTTTGGTTCATAATAAAACTATTAGTTTCCGAATGGATTCAAAATAAAATACATATATTTGTAAGAAAAATGAAAATTTTAATTTTTTCAGCATAAGTTGACTAATTGTGTTTCCTAGTTGAGAAAAATATGATTCGTATCGCGGGAGCGTGCATTTTCTCCCTTCTCCGCACATTGCTTCATTCGATTACTTTTCTTCTTCGGGAGGGAATAGTAGTTTTCTTTACAAATGTGCATCTCTCCAGGGTGGTCCCTGGGCCCGGGGGCACTTCGCGGGAAAAAAATTCCCCCTCCCGGCGCAGGATAACGAAACAATTGTAAACGCACCCCGGGAGGAAGACAAGAATGCTCAGATCGAGCGTTTGCCACCCTCGGCTACGCCGCGGGCGGCAATACACGTGTGATCTAGAGCATTATTTACTATTCCTCCCTTGGTGCGTAGTATACTATTCTTCCACTGACAAGGTATAAACTACTTTTGGGTAAGAAAGGCTAGAAATAGTCATAATCATGCTAGGTTATTGCAGAGCTAATGAGACTAAAAGCCTTGGTAATTAAAACTAGACTGCAGATAGCAGGACAATTTAACTTATTTCTAGAATTATATGGTTTTAATATAAACAGTGAATTATTACATCTGGTATACAAATCTGTTTTAGTTTAATAACACACATTCGTGATACATCCATGAGATACTTGTACTTTAGTGGCATACAGAAAAGAAATATTTAAATCAAACTCCGTATTAAGTGCATACTTTCAAAATAGAGAGTAGTCATAAAGGAAAATGAATCGAGGTTTGACTGACAAAAAAATATTTTGCAAGCTACGATACGACTCAATTTACTTGTACTTGCCGCATGATTATGTCTGACCAATTTTTATCATTAACTGAAATAGATTTGCATACACGGATGTCATGACTCATTTTATATAATTAAACCATACAATTCTAGATATACGTAAAATTTTTCTACTATCTGCAATCCAGCTTCAATTGCGAGAGTTCACTTGTTCTTGGTATAACCTAGAATGTTCTTGGTATAACCTAGCATAATTATGACTGTTTTAGCCTTCCTTTCCTGTACAAGCTCCTGAACTCGCTCAACCTACAATTTTACTAGTAGTCTTTCATCTTTTGCGCCTCAGTATTACAAATCAGTACACAGAACTACATTCAAAACAAAAACAGTTGATGCTCAAGAGTGATGTTAAGACAAATCATTGGGATTTGATAAAAAATAAGTATTTAAGTACATTTGTATTATTATAAACATCACCTTCCGTCTCGTTAAGTATGCTCGATTAATCTTAGTTGCTAAACAATCTATATTATTATAAACATTATCTTACGACTTGTTAAGTATGCTTAATTAATTTTTATTGTTAAATAATCTTAATTTAGTGTCTACACTCCATTAAAATGCACTGTAATGATGTAAAGAACTTTTAACAGTCCTTGATTGTAAATGGCGCCACCTCTGATTCGGTGCATAGCGAATACTATTTCCGCATGCGAGTATGACATCGTAGTCAATATTTTTCCCTTGTTCCATAACTCAAAGAATCATTTTACTATTAAAGAAACGTTAAAACATTTACTTTGTAATTATATAATATGTGGTAACGTTAACTTAATGAAGTCCCCCCCGCCTCCTATCCTTGCCATGCGTAGTATTTTCTAAGATCCCCCCCCCCCCAAAATTTTCAACATAGCTTGTGTACGCTTCTTAATTGTAGCTAGCGAGAAATTACTTTTGAAATTTTAAAATGACATTCTAAACACGAAGAAATATTCGCAGATCGCAGATGGATAATGAAAAAACGCTTAATATTTTTTTATTGTATGTAGGGAAGAATATAGGATTTTTGTGAGCCAATAATAAACATAGACAGACTTGATGGTATTATCTATATTTCTGCAACGTTTCGTTCGGATTTACCGAACCTCATCAGGCAGACTGAAATGTACACAGGTACAACAAGTTATTTAGCACAATCAACAAAAAGAATGATGTAGACGCAACTTTTAATAAATAAAATTATTACCTGATGAAAAATTACTTAAAGCTAATAGAGACAACGCGAAATAGTACAGTTCGCATGGTCAGTCAATGCCCTACTAAACTTACGTGCCTTGTGGCGGAAAATTATACGCGGTATAAGCAGACAGGCGATAGTAATCGTACATGTGTATATATACAGTTACAAACATAATGAGATTAACAAGAAGGATTTTAAAAGGCTACGGGGCTATACATGGTATAAACAAACTGGCGATAGCAATCATATATGTATATATACAACTACAAACATAATGAAGATAAAATAAAAGATTCCAAATACTGCAACAGCGGTTTAAAATTACACACAAATAAAAAAGTATTGAAATATATTATTTAAATTTAGATATTAGCGGATTATACACTTTGCTGAGGTGTTGAATATCCTCCTTTCTATTAATGCATTTGTCTGTCATATTAATACGTAGCATTTCAGAGTAGATACG